>QBDW01006024.1:0-36294 GCA_003261595.1 Maconellicoccus hirsutus | reverse complement strand
CTTCAATGAAAACTTCAAACATACTGAAGGTTGTTACGCACGGGGATCTGCCATGGGGGCGGATCGCGTAACTGCGGGGCCTAGGTGAAGGTAGGGTCGCCAGTCGCGAGTGCGAATACTGTTTCGGCATCGCGACAAAAAGTTTTTCGACAGGGTCGTGATTACGATTTATTAAGTAAGTTACAATTACTTGAATAAACTAAAAGGGCGAGCTCAATCGTCATCGATCGGCGTCGCGCTAAGGCTAACGGAGCACAGCTGACATCAGCCGGCGTCCGTCAGTATTTACAGAAATGCTACGCGAGTAGCGAAACGCGAATAGAGTTTCGTGCTCCAGTTCCGATGAAGGAGACGAGACTGGCTCGCTCGTGAACCAGTTACCCTCTCGAGCTACCCTTAACGTTCGGTTTACCATTAAGTAGGGCGCGCTTGCGGTGTCGGCGCGCGCAGTTCGTAACAACTCCAAAAATGATTTACGCCACTGGGCAACGCTATATGCAACCTATAATACACCTTCGTCATAGTGGCTGCCTATTCACGATGACGTCATCGATAGTTGATAGAAACCTAAATAAATTCTATGCACATGTGATACACTTTCTTGAGGCTTTATCACCTGCACATCTTTCAAAACACTACAACTGCCTACCCTCAGGTTACCAGGCATTCCAAATCGTCCTGACCACCTTGTATAATCTCCTCGACACCCCAGATTTCCCATTTTTTTCAATCTACCACGAGAAATACCGCAATTTTCGACATACCAACATCCTCGATGAGGTCACCTTGCTCGAAAAATTCACCTCATCAATTACTCACAGCACATCGACACCTTCGACCATCGCCTAAATTATTCAACACCGCTGAGCGTTCCTCCACAAACGTCACGAATTAAACTCCCATATTCTTTCATCATCGACATTCGGCCAAACGTGCATTATCGACTCTCCCCTCAAAAAATCCTCTTCCACTCGACAGTTCGCGTAAAAATTACGCATCGCAGGTACCCGAACGTAGCTTTACAAGGTTATTATAATGAATAGTACAACGTCGTCGACGTTAATAAGATTAACAACGCTAATCTTACACGAAACAAGAAACTTTTCAAAGATTTAGACACGTAACACGATGAAATTTTAATTAAATTCAAAAACTCTTCGTTTCGCAATACGCCACGCCGCCTTCTCTCTCGTACCTATGCACAGCCCCCTTAAACACGTCTCGGCTCCTCTTCAATCACCCTCTTCGGAGTTTTTTTAATTATTTAAATTACCGATTAATAATATCGACGGTCGGCCAACGTTCACGGGGGCAGGAAATACGCCCGAAACGAAGGGCATAACGTAAACTACGCCAATCACCCTCTGAACTCGCTACTTATCGTACGTTTCGTCTATTTAAACCGAGGGTTGCGTGAAATGTGAACGATTTAAATTAGCCGAGTCTATGGCGAAAGCACCGATAAGGAAATCGCATTTACCTCCTCTGCCTCCCGCGCAGCTTCACTTACTCCGCATAAATACGTCCGAATACACTCTCCTCGTTCCTTCATTCTACACAGCGTAAAAAAGGGTCCGTTTATACGCGAAGCCAATCTTTTCTATATTGATGACTTTTCTGGCGCGGATTTTTTTCACCACTTTGCACAGCTTTTTTCATGGTATCCTTTGCTACACGCATTATAGGCCTTCTTCGTAATACTGCTCCGAAATCCGATTCTTCTTTTTGCGCCCAGAGCAGAAAAAAAATCCACCTCGAAAAGCCCTCTGCGCCGATAAGCGACCACGTAAGCATTACAAATCGATAGCCAGGGCATTTACGAGGCTACGCGCTTTTTTTCGCACCTCTTCGACGCGTTCTTTCTCCGGACACCGTGTAATTACCCTTGATAACCCATCTCACCCCTCGTCCTCGTACTCATCGTCTTTTCTCAGCGTCGCACTTCACCCATTCGCCCCCACAGCTCACCAGCCAGCACGCTACTCGCACCCCCTACCTAGAACGCTTTTAATTACCAAAACGAGCCTTTCGCAGCCGGACAGAACTCCACCCGACGTCACGGAGCGGCGAAATGAAAAACGCCAAAAAAAAAACAACCTACGCATGAACTCCAAATCGCATGTTCATAAATTTAGATAATTTGCTGGGAAATTTATCGCCAAAACGTTGCTTTTTTACGATCATCGTCATTACCCCGACCAGCACCACCCTTCCAGTCCAGTCACTCCGGATACCCTCCCCTCATCACCTTATTCGACTCGTTTCTCGCATTACATATCGTAGTATCGAGCATACGCGTAAAAATATATGTAAATTTTCGGCTAACATACGCCCCCGCCCCATCCACACGACGTCAAACATGCGACCGTCTTTTGCCACCGTGTGTAGCCGCGCCTTTCGACAAGCAACAAGTCCCTGCCGGCCTCTTATCCCATATACGACGGCCCGAAGAACGGGAAACAACTTCCCTGCCGCGTATTCCTCTCCCTCTCTTCAAAACACCATTCTTTTTTATGGATGCACCTCCCAATGCCTCGTCATCTCATAAGCATACGCGAGGGAAAGGTAAGCTACGTATAGGTACAGGGGTCACGAAAACACGTACTTGCACACACCCTCACGTCACCCCCTCTCTGACTCTTTTAATCCCAACACCGACAACAAATTGTATTGTATCGTTATTGCGTATGCAGTTAAATTTATCAGCTTTATCGTCGTAGTCGTCTTCTTGTACGAAATATGCTACTCGTTTTGTAGCAAGAACAACGTCGATGAGACGAAAACGACGTATTTTACACGTTTTCAACCATATTTACTCGCTACTCTCAATTACGTTTCATTTAGAATTTCGTCTCTTTCATTTGTTACTGTTACGCGGCATAGAATAGAGACATTTTCGCAGGAAAGGAGGCGCTACGGCTTCACTCATCTTTAGGATCACGTTATGCAACCTATTTGACACTCGTGTCACATATGTTGTCAGAAATGTCCACGTTGGTAAACTCGAGTTATGCAACTTATTCAACACATGCATCAGATGGGTTGCAAATTCTGTCCTTTTCAGGAAAACGCATGCAACTTGTCCGTCTTCCATGTCGCATTGGTTGCCTGGTGTGCCACATTGGCAAACATCAAGATCAACTTATGCAACTTGTCTGTCTTCCATGTCGCATTGGTTGCCTAGTGTGCTTACATTGGCAAACCTCAAGGTCAACATATGCTACTTGTCTCTCTTCCATGTCGCATTGGTTGCCTAGTATGCCTTCATTGGAAACCTCGAGTTTTATAACTTCTTCGCCATTAGTATCACACCGGTTGCCAAATTTTCACTGACCTCATTACTCCGAGTTCAACAATTTACCAGGCACCTCTATCGAATGATCATTCCATAAAATCGGGTTACTCGTCATAAATGCACAGTCTTCACGTTCGACGGTGCTTCTCAACGCAGCATCCGCCAAGAAACCCGCGGATACGCCCTTTGGCGGAAATTCCACTACTTCGAGCTTACTTTCGCGTGTAAAAGAAGTAATTTCGTTTAGCTTATTACACGTACACGACAGGTCGTCGGTGGCGGCAACCAAGAAAAGGTAAATTAAATTAAAACCATTTACACCGAGAAACGAGCTCGTGAGAATTAAACTTGGACGAGCGTCGGGACGCGGAGCTGGGATTAATACCATATACCTGCGTCTTTGCGCCATACACCTGACGCGCTTTTACGAGCTCCTTCGTCGTACTCATTTCGAGTGATTTTCAAGTGCCAACATAACATCATCGAGGGTATTTCTTTTATTCTCTTTCACAACTATCCAACTCCAAGCGACGAAAATAAAATTGTCCAAGTTGCGCACGCATCTGAATCACATCTACTTCATGCGGCATCGTCAAAACTTCATCTAAGCACCTACGAATCGTCTCGTAAATTGCTCTCAGTGCATTAGCGTAATCCGATTACTACTCCAGCTCTCCATCCATACGCTGCTTTCGCTAAAAATACCCCAATTGCAATTCGCAACCAGCCAATTGCTACCATCACACAAAATACCATGACCGCCGCATACATCACGCCGCAAAAAGCATCCGGCACATTACAAATACCAATTCGGCCCAAACCTCCAACCGCATATATCATCTTCGAAAGCTCCGCTTTCGCTTCAAATCGACAATAAATTCGGATAATTTTGCCATCAAAGCGGAAACCAGTTCCATTAAAGGGGTCTTCGGCCTTCATCTGATAACTTCCACGTTAAACGACCGCATTGCGGATCATACTTCGCTACGATCATCGAACCGAAGCTCTCCTCAGCTCCGTGCAATTACCATTTCGACGTCGATCGAAGCGCCATTACGAGACGTCCCTCTCGTCCGAACCTCCACATGCTCCGGCACGTTTCCGCCCAAACCAATCGTCCAATATAATTCCACCGTAGATAGAAAATTTGCCAAACCATGCGTAAATAGTCGTACGAACCTTTTCAGTCTCCGGTAGACGTCACCGCAGCCCCGAATAAGGCCACCGACCGCCTCACAAATTAACCCAACACATGTAAGAAAATACATCCTTCGTAGTCACGTTCGTCGTACGATTCGCAGTCGTTCAATTTAGCAAAATAAATGCTTATTTCGCTCGTCTACTTTTCGCATCATTCGTAAGATTTTTCCTTATACTCGTATACGAAATTCCATCATCTCTTTGCCCCCCGTACAGCTCTCCTAGTACTTCATACGTACAGCATGCTTACTCCGCCAAGTGATTCCACGTATGTAGACTTCACCGCTTCACCACATCTCGAAGGTTATTTCCAGCGTCGAGATAATTTCTACTTCAATACAGCATCTTTCTGCTACTCGTGCACACTTCTTTTAACAAATTCGACGCAAAATTCTCTCACGACTGGAATACGTGTCTGTCATAGAAGACGAACCAACAAAATGCGTCCAACTTGAATGCAGCATCGTCGAGTGTCTTTGGCGTTACCTCAAGAAATCCTTCGAACGAGGGATATTTTTATTGCGCCGCAGCCCCACGAAACAGACGACCTTCAGCAACACAGGGTGTCTATTAAACTACATCGTCCTTCTAGCTCCAATTTCATTTTTCTTCCATTGCTGCATCAACTTCATCGAATAAACCCTCGAAAATCAAAGGCAAAAGCGAATAAGCGAAGGTGAGTTATCCTTGGATGCCGATTTTGATATTTCGGTGGTAGGTGGATATCATCGAGAAAGGTTCGTTTCGTAACTACTTGAGAACAAAATTCATACTTGATTTTTAATTAAAAAATTATTACTTGAAACGGGCAAGAAGCAGGGGAATTCAAATTCCCACCATGAACCTTTCCCGATGGCGCCCACTCATAATCAATATCGTCAAAATCCAAGCCCGTCAGCAACTCCCCTAGCCTTAATCCCTTTAAACTTTTCGATCACCCTGTATACCTTACAAACACCCCGCCTAGCCACCAGCAAAAATCTCAATATTCCAAACGCGTCTGGCTCCTCGTCCGAAAAAAATTGATTTATATTCAGCACAAAGCGAATTTCAGAGTAAATAAAGTATAAAAGCTCAAATCGCGTATACAAAGCAACGAAGCACAGGTATCGATGGTTAAAGGACGCCATCTCCTTAAGTAAAGCGAAAAAAACACCACAAAGTAAATTTCCCGACCGTTTCATTTACAAAACCGTACTTTTTCCTAAGGTAATAAATTTTTCGCCCAAAATATCTCGCGTTTGGTGCGCAACTATACGCGCGTGAAACCTTCGAGCTCTATTCCCTCTCATATAAATTCAAGGTTTCCCCCTGCCCCTCCCTTACCATCTCGTTGTACCCTATTACAAGCGTCTCTTTTCGACATAACGTTGAGTGAATTTCGACGAAATATCTGTGTCTTTTTACGTATTCTCATTTCACGTGGAAAATATTCCTAAAAGAGGCACCGGCGAAGATCAAAATAGGAATTTTATACCGAAAAATTTATATTAATAAAGCGCTCGTAAATGGAGATTTATAAAATGACGTAAAAAAATCCAAACGATTTCGTAGGGTTTCGCCAAATATAAATTTTTAATTATTTTCAAAATACCGAAAAAAAGGGTTCGAGGAATCCGAAACGTTTTCAAAAATACACGTCTCCCTTGAAATTATATTCTTGGGGTAATTTCGCATATATGCTTCTCTACGTTGTAAAACACATTCGCGAGATTTTCCTAAATAATAAACGCTAATAAACAAGATATTATAACGTAGAAAAAACCCACCGAAATAAAAAGCTCCCTTTTTTTTCGCATCGCTTCCACATGCACGAAAAACAACGCCCGACCTATTCGAAATTATATTACGAGAAAGTATGAAACCAAGGCAGCGGTGACGTTTACGGGTGTTAATTTTTGTTAAAACAAAGGGTCAACCGGTAGGGGAGACATTTTAACATGAACCGCGTATGAAATATGAATACACGTCGCACAATTCACAGAGAAAGACAGAGATAATCAACGTTGAGCTTCTGTCAACCTATACACATCACCTCGTACCCCTTTGTTTTTTTTCCACCCTTCATTAAAAAAAAAATACTTCCACGTTGTGACACCTAAAAAAACCGAAACGAGTATTCGCCTCGTGCAAGATTTTTATGGAAATATTACACCGACACAAACACACCTCTTATAATTGATGACGAAACTAATGTAGTGTTATGACCTGTACAAGTCTTTTGGTTAAACCGCCCCTTCCTCACTTTGCGCTCGACCGAGTAAATATGTGAAACGTTCGCCACGTCGGTCTCGAGAATTTTCCAATTCCTTGCTTTTCACCTATCGTCGAAAATAACGCGAAATCCCATGGACGTCGTAGTGGCCGACGACAAAAATGCTAAAAATTCCACCTTCGGAGTGAATTTTCAACGAAATAAGCGCATATATTCAAAGGATTACATACACGTGGACCTACACAGCACGACGAAAGGTATGTAAAAGGTATATTTAGTCTTCACCGCTGCTACCTTCATATCGCAAAAAACCATCTCAAAAATAATATAAAATTTCCCAAAGACGCGTTCGATCTCAAATTCGAAAAAAAAATTACTTCAACGGCACGAAAAAATTTTTTTACGACGTGGATTCTTTTTTTTATCAATTTCCCAAATATGAAATCTCAAAATGGTCTTTGTCGTCGTGGATTTTCGTCGCGTCAAAAATCCCCGCGTTTTATTTTCCATTACGACGATGAAAAAATAAAAAAATTTTCCTCGAAATTTAATTTCGAAAAAATCTCGTAGGAATTTTCTTCGACATCTGCTCGTAATATTTCCCGTGGTATCTTCATTTACAAAACGTTCCAAAGAGATAAGCTCTGTGAGCAGATTTCCAGCGAAATTTTATTCTCAGGAATGCGTACGATAAACGAAATCATGAAATTTTGTAATTTCGATTTTTTCGCCTCGATGTTAATTTACACAATTTCACAAACACCTTGCATTTCGCATTGGATTTTTATCAATGCTTTTATACCACAGCGAAAAAAGCGAAGTATAAATGAGTGTACGTTAAACTTCAAATGTACTTTTTGCTTTTCTTTTATCTTCTTTATTTACGTTTTTTATTCAATCTTACACGGCTCGATGTACACGATGATCGAAAAAGTAGCGAAATTATTTTCACATTTCTTCAGAATTTGGTTCAATTTTGACGAAATAACCTCGTATTGGTTGTTCTTGACGAAACCCTGGGTTTAAATTAATTCCACACTGTATTTCGATTTGGTTCAATTTTGGAGAAAATTTCCAGATACTACGAGCGAAAACAAAATTACCGAGCGAAACAATCGCTTTGCAGAAGTCAATAAAAAATGAGAGTTTTTTTTGCAAAAAATCGCTTTTTTTGTTCCAATAGGTAAATAATTCGAATTCCGATGAAAAACTTGGCACGATGAAACTGAAACACCCCTGAAAAATTCAAATCTCTCGTGATAAACACGCCTATATAATAAGCTCAGGCTTCAATTTTCAGGAAATTTCGCCACAAAGGGAGGACGGAGAAGTGGTATACGACCGCAGATGAAAATATTTCCAAAACCGACAGAAAATTCGAATTTTTCGCGAAAAATCACTCACAATTGACACCCATCACGATACCTCTCAACGTCCTTCAATTTTCGCATCAAATCTCACCGACAAACTTCATGTGTTTCATCACACGTGAGAATTATGTCAAAACCAACCCTAGATTTGAATTTCTCGCAAAAAATCACCCTTGTTTGACACGTAACACAATATCTTTCAGCTTCTTTCGGTTTTCACATCGATCTTACAATAAAAACTTCATGCACTTCACCACACGTGAACATTTTTCCAAAACTAAGCAAAAATTTCAGTTTCTCGCGAAAAATCACCCACAATTGACACCCAACACGATACCTCTCGAAGCCTTTCAATTTTCACATTAAATCCCACCGAAAAACTTCACGTGTTTCATCATACGTGAGAATTTCGTCAAGACCAACCCAAGATTTGAATTTCTCGCAAAAAATCACCCATAATTGACACCCAACACGGTATCTTTCAGTCTCTTTCGATTTTCACATCAATTTCATTGCTTACACTTTGCGTACCTCAACACGCGTGTACATTTTTCCAAAACTAAGCAAAAATTTGAGTTTCTCGCGAAAAATCACCCACAATTGACACCCAACACGATACCTCTCTGCGTTACCAATTTTCACGTCAATTTCACCGCTTACACTTCCGTACCTCATCACGCGTGTACATTTTTCCGAAACTAATTGGAAATTCGAGTTTTTAGCGAAAAATCACTCACAACTGACACCTAACACGATACATGCAAGTATGTAAATTACATCCAAATCCGCCATCAAACAAATCCACACGTGCAATCGTTTTACAAATATTCCACGCAATTCGTGCTTTTTTCATTCGTCTGTTGTCCTCTCTCACAACTACACTAAAAACCTCAACCTCATTTACGTACACAACCCCTCTCATCGTACCACTCCTCATCAGCCAAAACAAACACCAAACCGACCGTACATACCCTAACAATTCGTCCATTACCAACAGAACTTTTTCGAAAACCGCCATCAACGAAACGCCGCCTTCGCAAAATTATTACTTGGTTCGCGACCCATACCCCCTCTCCACCAATCGTGTTTATCCGCCTCAAAAAAGACATTCGTTAGGTAACCGTTTGCTGGTTATGCGTTCAACGAGCCGCGAAAAAGAACACCGAACGTAACAAAAACCCCGAGTTAAAGTCAAACAAACACCGAACGCAAATTTAAACCAAATAAAAGGCGAACTTTGTCCGACTAATACGACGCGGCGGCCGCCACAGCTGCCGAAAATTATTCACCCTCGTATACAATACCGCCGAAGTTGTAACGTTTTGTATATACGAGATGTTTACTCTGTTTATGACTTGCTAGCTCGCTCGTCCAATTATATTCGTTCGCGGTAATGGATAAAAATACCGTATTTTCGACCTATTTCTTCGAAGCCGTGTTCAATGGTCAACTCTCGTATATGCCACGTGTTTCAATTCTCACATCCCACCAGAAATTCAAAATCCACCATCAAAATAATTAATTTCGTTAAAACCACGCCGTTTCTTTTCGTCGAATTTCCAAAAATAAACTGAAATAATTTTTCACCAATATCGACATCGATTTACGTCCGATCGTCGCGATTAAAATACCCCAAATCAACAAAATCTGCGACGTATCGCGATGCGAAATTAAAACACCACGTTACCCCTTCCTTCGCGCGCACGTTTTAAACCTCGTATAAATCACGATAAAAATCGACACAGCCCCCATTAACGTTCACGAAAGGAAATTAAATTTCTCAAATGCTCCGCTCGCCCGGCAAAGGTTAGCGAGCGCGGAAATGGCAAATCACTTTCCATTTATCTATTTGGTTATTTTTTCCTTTCGTAGATGGCACAACGTAGATTACGCCCGATGAATCGGCACGGGTCGTCGATCCGACACCGACCCCTTTCTTCGCTCGATACATTCGCATAAAATCTGACGCCTTCCAGGCATGGGAATTTCATTGCGCCCCTTTCGAAACTCCGCAATCGAAAAATCCTGCATAGAGCGGTCTCAAAAAAACCCTATGTATCTCCAAAATTTCATTCCTTTCATCTTCGAACCCTCGGTCGATCCAAAAAAAACCACGAGGTGCAGTTTAACGCACGAGGTCTTAAGACCCGATGATGAATGAAGACATAGTACCGTCCGTTTTGCGACGTCGTAACCGAGAAATTATCTGCACGTCGTGCTCGTCTTCAACGTGGTAAATAGGCCCGTGGGCGAACCAACCGACCCGCGATCGTTCTTTATTAACGAACACGTCCTCTCGACCATTCCTCACCATCGCATCCATTAACGATTCGTTTTCCTCGCCAGTATATCGAAGGCCGCTTATCAGCATCCTGTCAGTATAAATCAACCTAGTAATCCATGTTCCCTCGCAAGTTTTCACCTGCCAAGTACCTCCATCGTTTCGTCGTACTTCACCCGCACAAAAAGCCTCCTCGTGTGAATACCTCCTCCGCACTCAGGCAAAAACTTTTCACGTATTAGCCCCCCACATTCGCCAGACGTCCCAGCGGAGAACTTTTATCGGTGCCGAGTTTTCTTTGCTTTATCTTTCAAACGACCAGATGCGGGCTATGACGACGAGTTTTCCTAATTTAAGGCGATTTATGTTAGAAATATCGTGTTTGGTGAGACCACCAGGCCAATTCCATTTTCGCTCTTTCAACGAAAGCCGCTTCCATAAGTCGTAATCTCGCAGCCACCCAATCTGCAGTTCTCGTAGTACAGCGTGAAGATCTGAGAGTTGTCAGATCCATCAGCGTTTCTATAAATACTCGAAGAAATATTCTTCAAGATGAATTTCTCGTCAACATCAGTAAAAAAAACTCCGTTTGCTAGAATAATTAAAACCTTGGTGTAAACGCAACAAAAAAGAGCATCACGGCATCTTACTATGCAACCAAATCGACACCGACGTCTTATTAAATGCATGTATAATTTGCGCCTTGTTCCCAACTAAACGTAACCATATAAACATCTGAGTCGAATAAGTTGCATAGGCATCTGTATCAGGGGCATGAATATATTTCACATTTTGTTTCTAATTAAACGCAACCATATCAACATTCGAGTCAAATAAGTTGCCTATACTGAGGTAGGTGCAACCATATCAACATTTGAGTCGAATAAGTTGCCTATACTGAGGTAGGTTACTCTTTGATTCAGTCGTTCATTACAGAAACTCTGAACGTTATAATTATCAAATGGCGAAAAATTATATCACCATAGATGAATCAATAAGAAAATTTCTAAAATGGTTGACGCGGCTACTCGTAGTGAGGCATGAAAGTTGAACATTTCAACTGGTCCTGCGAAAATTGAAACATACCTAACGCCTCCGATATCGAAATAAGACAAATTTGTACCCGCAAAATACGTCGTATGCATCTTGAAACCACCATTTTCTTATTTCTGTTAGTCTCATTATACACTGTTGCTCTCGACAGTTACAGCCCCCCTCCCCAATTCCACACCACTCTATCAAGCAACGATTACCAATTCATTCCACACGATCTAAAAAGCTCGCTAACCCAAACGAGATCTCATTACCTCTCACCAAAGCGTAACATATAAACGCATTAAAACTCACCACACGATACGTTCTTTTTCTTGCGTCGAGGAAAACAAAACCTCAAAAAAACCCATCCAAGTAGCATTTCTTCGGTGTAGCGTTAACAATAACGCGCTGCTTTAAGTACTAACCTGTAACAAAAACAAAAACTTTGATCATTAAGTGCCTAATGCGGAGCAAATGGCGTTCTTTCGTCTAAATTACGATGTAATAGTTTTACGTTGCAAATTTAACCATTTACCAAGAGTGCAACTCGCTTTAAAGTATCCATTTTATTCAGCCACCGAGGTTCTACCTTTTCGAACCCCCACACCCCCTTCTTTGTGGTTTTTTAAGCAACGGTGTAAATTTCCGACGTCGTCGTAGCGCTGCTCAAAGCGATGTCTTTTCGGGCGCCGAGTTTCAATTGCTTTTACACACTGTACACACAGTGTTCTCTTTCTATATCCAAATTATGTTACACAGACATGTCAGTTATAGCGTTTAGTGCCTCGTGGGCTTACAATATACGTGTATTCGTGTTCACAACCTTCCTCTGCTGCGTCTCGTTTCGCAAACGACTGTCGTCCTATCCGATTACCGCGTATGTTTCCATTTTTCAGCCTCCCCTCGGCGCCTCGCTTCGCCACACAGTACATCGACACCGTCTGTCGTTTTCATCGCGAAAACCAGCAACAAGTACGACAGAATTCGTCGCATCGACATTTCACACACACAAGAGCCGCGGGTAAGACCGATGAATATTTCATATATTTATCGACAACCCTTCGAGCCCGTTCTACACGCTGTCTCGCCGTCGCGCAGCGCCATTTTTTCAACCATTTCACTCTCGCTTACCATCTCCTGCGGTCACTTTCACCTATCAAAAACACCCTTCGATTTTTCCGCCACGCTATGTCGAATCATTCACCTTAAACCTCGACCCGTATAACTTTCCCGGTGAAAAATTACCACCGCTCGTGTCCCACCTCGTTTCGATATTCATACCCGACACATCCCGTATACCGCTACAACCTTTTATCGATCCCATATCCCAAACTAACTTCAAACAATCCGACATCTTCGCCCATCCGATAATATTCTCATCAATTTAATCGTCCAAAAAAAAACCGCGCGAAATCCCGACGTAATTGACAGCTCGTAAACACCCGGATTTAAATCGTTTACCACGTGTACACGCACTATACGCTCGCGCACCCCGGCGCGTATCGAAAATATTTTATCCAAATTCAACATCTCATTAACCGAATACACCGTCGGCGTCGCCCATACCTTGCACTCTCCCTCAACTTATTTCGTTCACGTCAAAAAAGTACCTACACGACGGATATCTACTCGTTTATCAAATCCATCGTCGGTTATACAGGGTGTAACGAAAATTTCGCTCGACTCCTTGTAGCTGCAGATAACGCAACTTGAATTGCATCGATGTGCAAGGTTTTGCATAATCTTTGAATCGTAGGACAGATCGTTTTCCGTGTAAATGTATCAAAAATTGGATTATAAAATATGCGATTACATTACAAGTAGGTAGGGGAAAGGGGAGGGAGACGTAGAATAAGCGTTTGCGTCAACTGTTACATGTTTTTTCATGACAAAGTATTTCCCCAAAAATCGAAAAGTCAACATGGGCAGCTAAAATTTTGGATTTGGGGGGTTTTTGACATGCTCTTTCCAAAAATCCAACTTTTGTTAAAATCCGAGCCGGACATCTTGAGATTTTCCCTCCTTAGCAATTGGATGTCCCCCCCAAAAAATCGAATTATCGATAAGAAAAATTTTTCTTTCAAAATTTTCATTAGTTCTTATTCTAAAACTTTTTTTTAGAAATCATGTTAAGCTTCATATCCCCCCCCCCCCGAGTTATTATTTCTTCAATGCTGACAATATGGTGAAAACGTAGCTTAAAAAAATTCTTAAAATATGCCCTGATTCAACTTCCACAAATTCAAACCTTTCAGTTACCTAGTCTATTCCTCGACGCAGCATCCAAAAAAAACCTCTTCCAATTTCGATTACTCCTTTCTTCTTCGCCAATTCGAAAAACACATACGTCATCCCCCCCCACGATAATCACGTACGCCGCGTTTTAAATAAAACTCAAAATCGCGTAAAACTTTCACGTGTTTGGCGAACTCGTCAAAAACGATACCTCCAATTGAGCAAAATTTTCGACAACTTTACAAAAGGATTCACCTTTTATATCGCCTATAAATTTGACGAGGAAAACTCGTAAAAAGAACCCATTACTTGAGAATTCCGCGAACCGAGCCAAAATACGATACGAAGACGACGAGAGAGCGAGCTCACAGACGAAAACTAGATTTAGGCGTGAAATACGAAGAATAAATGCTCGTAAATATGGTTCTGCAAGGCGGAGAAATAGGCAGAAAAAAAACTTCAAAGTATGTACCTATATATACGTCCGCTATTGCAGATAAATTACCGATTGGATTACAACTTTTTTCGCTTTTTTCTACTCCTCGGCCTTTTTTCTTTTTATATTCCTTTTTTTATTCTTTTTATATCATTTTTTTTTTCTTCTTCACTCGACATATACATCCAAACGTGTATATACTTTAGCTCCTCGTCGATACTACGCCGAACGCGCGAGCTCCTCCGCGTTACTCTTTCACGTCTTCGCGTTTGTGTGCGCGTGTATATATGAAAATAACTCAATGGTTTGGAAAATTGGAATCTTTTCTTATAGAAAAAACAGCTAAAAGATATCAGTTGCAGACTGAAAACTGTGTTTTATTGTATCATACAATAGAAAGACTCACGACGATACCGTTTGCCAAAGAAATAACGTTTCTTTCTCCCTCCCTCCTCCATCTTCCACGCCGACCAATTCTTCTATATTCGTTATATAACATTTTTGGCATCATCGACCACCGAAATCGGCGCTATAAAAGCGTCCAATTTCAATCCCACCGCTCTTCCTAGTACGACGTTTATTCGTCGATATCGTGAAATTTTTTCCCCATTAAATAAATTTTTTTCTTTAATTCAATTCGTCGTCGATGACCGCGTAAATGTTCGTGTCAAAAGCATATACCACTACATAGCCGCTCCCCTCTATTATTACAAATCCAAAGTAAACTTACGCTCAGACCGACGTCCGCGTCTCCTCGTCACCACCATCTCAACCCGAAACCCATATAATGTTCTATTTAACGTCAATTTTAACGATATTTACTCTTTTATTCGTGTACAGTACACAATTACACATACTCTTATGACCACAACCCTATGGTATTCTTTTTCTTCGTCGTTGTAAAACCCGTCAAAAGATGACACGTCTTTGTTGTCAAATTAAATTCTACGGCGTGTACTACGACAACGCATAGATACATATTCCTTCCTGACCATTTCAACTGACAACTTAACGTATTTGTCGCGACGATGGTGTAATTTTTCTCTCATTTTATTCGACATTTATTGCTGAAGCAAACGATGTTCAAACTTCCATATCGCGTTATACTTTTTTCAATTTTTTTTTTCATCGACTACATGATCGATAATTATAACGCATTTTCAGCGGTGCAAATACAACAACTGCGCAAGTATTACGTTTCCGATCCAAAAATTGGTCGCGAATTCGCATTCAGAAGGATTGAAATGTGTGTGAAAATGACGTCAAAGTCGCTATCATCTCATAATACTCTAAAAGGGAAAGGGGGTAATCACACTACACAAGCTGCCCTCCCCACTGAAGTATTTTTTATGCCATTTCCTCAAAATTTTATACTAGATTTATGTAACAAAGTATTTCGTCATTTTTACAAATTGACCCCTTGAAAAAACTAAATTGAGGAGGGGGGAAGGGGGTGATGACATTACAACGAATCACAAAATTCTTACGACACAAGCGTCTCGCATCAAATTACACAAAATTTCGACGAACATCTTCAACGAAGTCCAAAATAAATCAAATTCCGGCCACAACACATCGCTCGTAATATCTCGAAATTCATCTCTTCGGATCACGTCGCAAACCCACGTCTGCGTTTCCTTATCGAAACTGCAACACTTTCAAATCATCGTCACGCGAGTATCTAATTGTCAGATAATTGCGAACGATGTCTTCATTAATCAAGCGAACACAACGTGGATAAGGAAACCCGAACGCGTCGTGTTGATAAGCGAAAAAAACATCACGTATCGCTGACGTCCGCAATTCACATAATTCTCATATAAATACCCGCGACAAAACCGCAAACATCATCAGTTTCCATTGGTCTTCCAATTAAACACAATTACAAACAACAAAAACACTTCCAACATTTCCAAATGGCTTCCAAAATGAATATCATCTTCGCCATCGCGTTCTTCGCCCAGGTAAGTGTATCTGTTCGTGAAAAGCACATTTCAACTTCTCTAATACCTCTTTCATCTTCCAGATCTTCAGCTCAGCTTGGTCCAAACCCCTCGGAGGATGCGGTTGCGAGGGCGGCTTTGACGGTGGCTTCGGTGGCTTCGACCGTGGCTTCGGTGGCTTCGATCGTGGCTTCGGTGACGTCGGCTTCGGACGCGATTTCGACTGCGCTCGCCCAACTCAACCGATATCCTTCTTACCGGTACCGCAACCTGTTCCAATCCGTGTTCCTCAACCGCCCCGCCAATCGGTAACCATCCCCAACATCATTGTCGCTTTGCTGCCACCTAATCAGAAACCACAAGGTGCTCCAAGACCAGTCATTCGTCCACCACCGGTTGTCTTACCTTTGCCGCAACCTTTCCCTTGCCCAGTTCCTGACAGATGCGGATGCTAGAATCTTAGAATCGCTAATCTACTCGATGGAATTTTTTTTTCTGCTCAATAAACACGTTATTTTGTAAACATATCATTCTTTTTTTTTCTCCGACAATGAGCACTGCTCTGCATTCACTCTACGACCAAACATAAACACTCGTATTATTTAAACTGCTTCGTAATTTGAATACATCGTCATCGCTCATCGGTGACAAAAGCAAAAACATTCTTTTTCCATTCTCCATAACTTCCACATACGAAATTTTCACCTACGGCCTACCCACACCTACAAAACACTTTTTCCCTAATAAAAATCACGATACAAAGAATTTCAGCTTTTATTTCCGCCATTACAGCAGCACATATAAGTTTACTCCTGCGGACGGAACCTTTTTGTGGATTAGCGTAAACCCTAAATCATCTCGAATCTCGCATTCATTCTCCAATCCGCTTCCGCTGCCACAAATTCATCATCATCAGCACGAAAAACCTCAAAAATGGCTTCATTATACCCCGTACAAGAATAACTCACCTTTCATCCTTTATTTCACCTCGTCGGCGACGAAAACTCTAAATATCTTCGCATTTGTACCCGTAATAACCTCGCAACCGCGACTTCAATTTTTCATCACTTCCCAGGTTGCCTAAACGATCGCCTTTAAAGAAATTACACCGTATTCGAGGCGACCGCGTATGCAACTTATTAAACGCGTCGTCGTCGGGTAACGATATTATCATTTATTGCGGGCGACACGTTCGCACAGGCGGTGACGACGTTGTATACATAATATTAAATTCGCTACGTCAACGCCATCTGTACACGTACCAGTACCGAGTACACATAGCGAAATCACGGTGCCAGCGCAATCGTTATAATATGGCATAAGCGTACCGAAAAAGTAATATGTCGCTTATAATGAAACCCCGACACTAGAGAGAAAAAATTACCGCATGAAAGAAATTCCTCATGAAAAAAAAATCCAAACTTGACTAAAATGAAAAAATTATATTGCAAAAAGGCGTCCAAAACTGACGGTAATTTGATAAAATCGCGTATTCGGAGCTCTACACCGCAACCAATTCCATCCCTCTTCACCCCCCTCCCCCTCGGTCCAATATATTACGATTATATCGTCGATATAAATACCTAAAGTCTAACCAGGCAGCGCTGTGACACATTGTACGCTTTCAAATTCACCCCACTCTCCCTCACTTGCGTACGAATTTGCTAACGAGACACCCGAACGTTATCTGAGCTCTGCATATATAATTATATTCCGTATAAGATAAGCCGATTTTTAAAAATTAATGCCAACGCATTAATATTCCGATGAGCGATTAAGGGATTTTCTCGCCGTCGTTAAATTTACGCAACAGGTCACCTATTAGCACAAGGCACCCCGCGTCCTCATCGTCGTTCGTAAATTCAACGTACATATTCGCATTGACGATGACACGAGGGGTAGAATGCGAAATCGCAACATCCCGAAATTCGCTTCGAGAACCAAGTGCGCCTGGGAGCGAGTGACAAGGACGACCCCTACAGGGAAACTGGGAAATCGTTATAAAATCGAGCGTCACAAAACACGTTGTTGTCATGGTGTCATGTCGTGCTAATGAATGGCATGTCATAATGGAATGCGTGGCATGGAATCATGTCATGAGCGACATGCCAATGTCACGGGTGACATGTCACAAGGATGGTATGAGTGACATGTGCTTTTGACACGGGCGACGTGATTGTGTCATAGGTGGCATGTGATTGGGTCGCAGTGTCATAGGTGACATGTGATTGCGTCGCAGTGCCATAGATGATATGTGATTGTGTCACTGTGCCATAGGTGACATGTGATTGTGTCATGAGTGACATGTTACAAGTGTGGTATAATTGCCATGTAATTGTGTCATGTGTGACATGTGATTGTGTCGTAGGTGACATGTGATTGTGTCATGAGTGTCATGTCACAAAGATGGTATGAGTGACATGTGATTTTTTACGGGCTGCATGTGATTGTGTCATAGGTGACATGTGATTGTGTCATGAGTGACACGTTACAAGTTTCGTATGAATGACATGTAATTGTGTCATGAGTGACATGGTACGAGTGACACGTGATGGTGTCATGGGTGAAATGTTACGAGGATGGTATGAGTAACATATGATGACATGTCATGATAACATGCATGGTATCATGTCGTTGTCACGAGTGACATCTGATCATGTTATGGTGATAACGGCATGTTGTAATAACATGTCTTAGTCATGTCACGTTGGTACGTCATTTCCGCGATGACATGTCCGGATCATGTCATTTTTTCCTATTGCTGAATCTGGTTTTCAATTAATCATTATATTAAATTAAATCAACATTACGTTACAACTTTGTCACTCTCTTCCTCAATCAACCCCTCCGATGTGTGGTCACCATCCTCACAACGCAACGATCTCACAACTTCACAATGTACCAATTCTCAACACGCTTCTCCCAAACTTACCTTCTATGCCTTCCAAACGAAAAAAAATAACACCAAACTTCTACGCGAAGAAACGAAGGAGAAAAAAGAATCTGTAAAACCTTGCACGAGCTTAGGGTCATTTCACGAACTAAAACGCCGAACGCGACGCGTAGCTGGGCTCGGCTTTTGATACGTGAATCTTGTACGTCCTCATGTATGGAAAATATTCTCCGTTGCCCCTCCGCCTCACCATCAATCCAACCGAGACCCTCAAAAGGTATTCCCGATTCCCAGAAATTTACTTCGCAATCCTTTACACGACTAACGCACGGTAAAATGCCCGCCTCCACGTCGCGTTCCCGCGCGAATTCCAACATTCCCAAAGGTTTACCGCTTCTCCGGCTTGCATCGCTTTTTACCTATCGTCCGAAACTTTTTTCCCTTATATGCCATTTTCGCCGGATTTTTTTCTCGTTTTTCTCTTCCTCCGCCGCCGCGCCGCGTCGTAAATCCGCCGAATTCGTTCAATCTTCTGTACCCCTGCTTTGGTGTTGCTTTTCCTATATCGTCGTTCTCATTTATGTGTTCGAATTCCCTCTTTTTTTTCCACGTATAAGTAAACGTACACAAACGAGCTTGTAAAACTATCATTTTTCCTACTATACCCTGCCTTTCTTCACTCTTTTTCTTTCCTACTTCTGCTGTACTATCTTTTCCAGGATCTGCGACCGTCGTATTTATCTTCACGTCGTCCTCGTTGTTGTCTTTCCATTCACTGGGGCTCGGGACGTTGAAAGATCATCATTTATCGGGGTAGTTCTCCCCGTTTACCCTCGCATTCCTCTGATGACGGTACTTTCCCGCACCATGTCGATGAGATCCGATCACAGATACATATCCGATTCCGAAACTCGTTATCGTCGTACCCACGTCCTTGGTCCTTCCACACACCATATCGTGCTGTTTTCCTCCCTTGAGCCCCCATCCAATCTCCACGTCAAATCACTCAGTCGTCGATTTCAACGCGACCCGCGCTACATTGTCGCGGTCGCCACATAAGCCGCGGCGCTGCCTTCGCTCTTACGCGACGAGAACTTCTAAGCCGTCGAAAATTCCCGAGCCTGCGAGCTTTACGCGACGTTGCTTTCCGATCGTTTGAATATCGCGTGAGAGCGATACCATCTGCTGCTATCGAAAAACACGCTAAAATTCTGTCATCATTAATCCTGCTTTCTTACCGCCTCGTCGCGCGCCCGCCTTACGCCCTTTTCGCGCTCCACGTCCGCGCGTTCGTTTTCCTTTTCGTTGCCCTACTCCACCTCCGCGCACCATTCTCCAACGCCGCCGTCGAGATTTACATTCATGAATACGTAAAACAAAAACTGGCGAAAATTTTCACCATCGGCTGTAAACCGAAAACAACCACCTAGCCTCGACACCCTTCCTCACCCTCCTCCTGAACCCAACGCCAAACTTTTCTTTCTTCTTTGGTATACACAAAGTATACACCGTATATACATTCGGGTATACAAAGCGTTCTTCTTCTTAATCCCGCGTCGTCTTGTTTTTATACGTGTCCTTGTTCCATCTCTGCGACTTTTCCTTCGTATTTCTCTCTTTCTCTTCAGACGTATTTAAATTTCACCATTTTCAATTTCCTTATCTCTTCGGTAGTCGTATGCTACAAGACGAGGTGAGGATCGCCAAATACAACCAGATGTAAACCTTATCAGACTTAAATTCCGGCCGACGTTTACTGCCTCGCTTATAATAATAAACATCGCAAGTTGTGTCCAAAATTGTGACCGAAGCTGTGAAATTTCCGCTAATTTCGCGCTGTTTTACATCGTGTCGTCGTTTCGCTGCCTCCCCCCTCCATCCTTCACTTCGCTACTCATCCGTCGTTCGTGTTATGTTTTTGCCTACTTTACGCCATCGTTTACTTCGTTTCGCCGCTGCTAAACCGATTTTAAAGGCGGTGTTTACAATGTAGATTAACATCAGCAGCATCCGCTTCGCCGTCTCCGGCTGCTTATGCTGCCGTAAGTCGAAACGTCGAATTAAAAATGTCGTATTCGCGAATCCCAACTAATAACACGAGTTCGTCTAATCTGTTGATTTTTCGAATACGTTTCTAAATACGTGGATAGTTTATGCAAATCAAGCTTTTCGAACAACGGTTGTGATAAGAAATGTGAAAAATTGAAAGAAATTTCACTTTCCTAAGCAATTTTTCACCAAGTTTCTCAAAAATTTCATCCTATTAGAAACGTTACGCCTTCAATTTTCAAGATAGGCAAAAATATATCATTACCTTTCTTGTAAAAAGCAAGAAGATCAATAAAAAATGTAATGGCTTATTTTTGCGAACTTCAGAATTTAAGGAGTTATAACGTTTACAAATTTTGATTTCACTCTGGTGCCTTCAATTTTGAAAATAAATAAAACTTGTGACTTCGGTTCTTGACAAAATTAAAAATATGTAAAAAAAATTAATTTTTCCAGTTTGTTCTATCCTCGTAATAGAAAAGTTATGAGAGGATAAAAATGCCATAGTTTTCGTGATCTATTTCAGTTCCTTCAAATTTCATGCCCGGCAAAACTTTATACATGTACTGCCTTTGGGAGCTTCATTACCAGTCGAAGGAGTGATAATATCCAGCAGAACACCCGGTATAGAATTACCTTTTGTCTCGTAAATTAGCTCAGTAACCATACTCGGAAGTGTTCCAAGTTTCCTCAACCACAACACTTGTCCTCACTCACCTCCAGCTCTTCCCAATCGACCCCTCATCACCATCATTCGCTGCATCTTCAACCACCAAAAAACCCACTCCACCTGCTTTATCGGTCTCTCGCCAAATGAAATGTCTCGCCGCTACAAAAAAGCGTCACAATGTGTAATCACCTGTGATATAAACATCGACGCACCTCGAAGACTCTCACTATCGTCGATAAATCTACCCAATCTTCGCCTCTAATCTCACTCCAGTCGAGTTTCACCCTTCGGCTATGCGTGGCTCGTCGCATGGAATAAATTTGACGAAAAATTAGCCCGCAGTTTAGCCTCTGCTCGTGATACGAAACGGGATCGCCCATTTACGCCGATACCTCGAGGTATAGTTTACGCCATTTACTCAGCTCGTTTCGTGAACGATCGCCAAATAGATTAACTAAAAATAACGAAATTAAACTTCATCCTGCTCTTATTCCTCTTCACTCCACCGTAATTCCTTCATACACGATTTTTTTCCTCCTTCACCGACGTACTCTCCGTAAATAACGAATCGAGCTAAATTACACGGAACAATATCCCATTTACTTCTACGTACACCTTTGATCGACATCCTCACTCACCTTCGCGAAACAAATTACCCATCGGTACACGCTACGCTACGAAAAAACCTTCGACAAAATTTTAATGGTACAAATCTTCCCTTTTTCGGGGAAAAAAAATCCCTCCGTCAAGAGACTATACATACATAAAGGCCCAGGCTTAGCTCGGCGAACCAAACAATAAAGACGAAAATACGTTATAGAAGAAGATAAAGAATGAAAAGTCTCTGCAAGTGTCAAAGAACGGTAAGTCAGCAAAGGATGAAAATACGAAAAGGACCTTTTGCAACTGTTTTCTCTTCTATTTCCTGTCTTTTACGTTGGAAATCCCATTTTAATGATGTCGAAGACGTATTTTCTATATAATTTCGTTTCCGCTCCCGCCTCCGCGCGGCCACGCCATCAATTCTCTCGTTTTATCCTTCACGTCGTATGTGTCCGTCGCCATCGTCGTTTCAGCTCTTTTTTACGCGCCTTTTTGCCGTATATAGAAAATCAAAAAAATATTTGTTTTTTACCCCCACCCCCTCCCCCGCTCGCTCGATCGTTTCCTCGGCGTTATCTCGTTTCTGCGTTTTTTCCTTCGCCTTTCTCCCATTCTCGATTCAATTCGACCAAATAACCATCACAACAAGACGGAAATGGCCTACCCTCTTCCTCATCCTCATCGCGAGACCTAAAATTACGAAATTATTTTCCAAATTGAAAACAAACCTTTTGCTTGTTTCCCGTCATTTCGTCTTTTTATTTTCTCGCGCCATCGCCAATTAATTTCCAACACCTTTCGAAAAACACGCCACGTAAAATACGACTCGACGCTAGAATCCGGTAACTTCAACGTGGCGCTGCGAAGGGAACGACCAATGCAAAAAAAAAAGGCGTAAAATCTCGTCGTCGTAAAACTTTCGCCGTCCGATATTTTTCAACTTCTCTCCAAAATGGATAACCTATCTCGTAAATTTATAATCCGAACAGAAAACTTTTTAAGGTTGGAAATACCTCCCCTCCTCCGTACGTCTCTACTCCGGCTCGTAACATTCGTACACATCGCAGAGGGAGAAAAACCCCGACGTAAACTTGATTTTCACGCGAAATAGCTCGCACACAAAAACCAAAACAGAATATTACATCAAAAAGAACGACCGAACACTGGTTATGAAAGTAAAGTAGGAAATTAAAAAAGTTATGGAAACTTGAAAAATTGCTACCCCTTTTTTCCGGATTGCGATTTGCCATTTTTCTACTACACCACGTACGAGATGTATACACCGCCACGTATTCCTTTGGCATTTTTCTCCATCTCGCTCTCTCCTTCTTCGCGCATACATGTCCGTCGTTTTGTCCGTTTCTCGAGTTATACGTGTCTCTTTTCATCCTTCTCTTCTTTGTCTACTTCTTCAATGTATATATTTTCATACGTATATGAAAAAGTTTTCCGCACTTGGAGACACAGCAGACGTAGACGTGTAATGCGCCGACATTTCGCGAATATATGTCGTATTCGTGCTCATGTCTACGCGATTCTCCTGATCACCAAACGTATTGACAACTGCTTTTGCCCGAAGAAAAGAAAAATCCATATACGTCGATTTCTATTTATCTCGTTCAACCTAG
Organism: Maconellicoccus hirsutus; assembly: GCA_003261595.1. Classification (NCBI taxonomy): domain Eukaryota; kingdom Metazoa; phylum Arthropoda; class Insecta; order Hemiptera; family Pseudococcidae; genus Maconellicoccus; species Maconellicoccus hirsutus. Next base: position 12,441 of record QBDW01006024.1, on the reverse strand, counting down.
AATTATCCTACATACGTTGCCAACCTCATCTTATCCATGAACTAAGCTGTATCTTCGAATGAGTCCTTCTCAGACTGCAGCTTCACTCCAAAAACCCCAAACCGTCCAACCATAAATGTGGAACGGTTTATAGCACGACGAAAATCCATTATACGATGAGAAGATTTCCTAAGCGTATATTTGGGAAAAATATACAAAAATAAAATATCTATATCGACAAGAAATCCATCACGCATCGATACTTCCGTGTATTTGTCGAATATTCGTCGTCGGAGAATTTCACCGACAATATGAGCTTCGTAGAGTTGAGTTTTCTCTTTTTATACATTTCGATTTTCATATTTATATTCGAAATCCACATCTATACACTTCATCCAAATAACAATTAGAATTTGAGGTTGAAATATCACATCAAACGACAATATATGTGTTGCAAGATGACCGCAAATACGCACAAACAAAGTAAAACACCGTAAGATATTCGATAATTACAAAAAATCAAAGAAAAACAAACATTTCGAGTGTTTCAGCATGCTAACATGACATAGAATTTACTAAGTGAAAAAATAATTACGGATTCGTTTTCAGTACCCTCGAAAACCATACAATCGATATACATGAAGATTTTTTATCATTTTTTCACAATTTACCCCTTTCGCAGCCCCCAAACCCCTTTATAACCTCTAAAAATGTGATCGCGATGAAAATTTTTCAAAATCGCTTCGAAAATCATGTCATCTGTGAATTTTCAAAACTTCATTTTTCACTTGAAAAACTACCCTTTTGGAGTCACATTTCCGCATTGGGGGCTCAAAAGGGGATGAAAATAAGGGTAGGGTTACCTTTTGATAAAAAACCTTCATATATATCGATTGTTTGGTACATCGACGCGCTGAGTTCGAATCCGATGTTATTTTTGGCTTTACAAATGTACTTGTTGAATTATTTCATAATTATTTGGCCATTTCACAACAGTTCCCCACTACTTCACCTTCCAAGACCATTCTGCAACCAGCATGCTTTCGCGTAGCAAACATTATGTAGTACGCTTTTCCAGGGCATCTGCTCACAACTGTACCACCTTGTACATACATAATAAAGGTAACCCTGAATTTAAACCTTCTTTTCAAGCCGAAATGTTCCTTTTTTAAGATAAATCTGCCGAAGCAGCTACCCCTCTAATTCTCCTACATTATTTCTCATACCCTGCGAGTAAAATCTACCGTAAAACTTTCTCGTTTTTCGGTCTTCTTTCTCGTTACTTTGCTGCGTAACGGCTCGCGGTCAACTAGCGCCGAACATCTCATAAAAAATTCACCTCGCACATCTGTTTTACATTCGCTAATGGCCGATAATTCCCAGCACTCAGTCTGCTCTCATTTCGACGCGTTTCGCTGCGACCACCGAGCAGCGCTAACATTATCCAGATAATTCCACGGCGCTTGACCGAGCGGTTGTGAAAAAACACCGATACAAAACTCGACGTAATACCCGCTTTTCTTTGCTTTACTCGAATAAACATCTTCGAACATCCGCATCACCGCAACGATATATTGGATCGAGCCCAAAAAATCACATAAAATTACCATATCGATGGAAATTTGCGATCGCGAATACGCCAATCATCCACTTTTAATCGCAGTTATCTTATCAACACCACTAATTAATCTCGTAATTTTCGGGAAATTTCCACGCTCACTTTCACATGTTTCGGCACCGCCACGTCTCATCGCCTCATCTCAAGGCTCGTTTCACTTCGTAAATATTCAATCATCGCGGTCATCGATTCGACGTGCATATTCGACGAAGATTCAATTAACTTCGACAGCTTGATAATCGCTTCTCGTCGACTCCTTTCTCGAAATGTCTGATTTTCGCACCGACAACACCAACAACCCAAACAACCACGCGATAAATCACCTCCTCGTTTCGCCGCGTCGCGTCACTTCGTCGCATGCCCGTCAAAAAAACGTAAACAACATTCAAGCTGTCATTTATCCGACGTTAATTCGACTAAATCTTACATTCGTAAAGGGCCTCGTACGTACACGAGCATCTCATAACCTTGCCCTCGCCGCCTTTCATAGTCAACGACGACATAAAGTCTTAGAGCATAAGCCGAATAAATTATTCGACGTCTTACCTCACCCTTGCTACCCTTTCACAATCTCACTTCCTCGTAACCGCAATCGAAATGTACGACAGATCACGCGGCACGCGTTCTTCGTCTTCCTTTTTTTCCAAAAGCGCTCCTCGCCTCCTCTCACCTTCCGTTGGCGCAAAACGAGCTCAACACGCACGTAGTACCGCAACGTCAACGCCTAAATCGAAAATCGCGTCCCCTCCGGCCTCCTCACCGACAACTTCGGCACCTTAAAACCGGTATAAATTAAAATATTATTGTTTTAACGGTTCAACTTCTCGTCATTCATCATGTACTCTTCGGCGTTGCCGGCATACGTACGCGCCTCAACATATATAACACACCAGCCTCGGCGTAAAACTTTAATTTTCAAACTTTCAAAGTTGTACTTCATTTGAAACGTAATAATTACAAGCCGCCGACGTCCCTTTGCCCACCCCTCACTTGTATCGCTTCGCGTATTCGTCGGCGAAACGTAAAACTTTCGGCGAGCTTTCATCGTTATGATTGAACGTGTTATACCCTTTGCCTCTCTTGTCGCCGTCGTTGTCGTCGTCGTTTCGAAATTCACAAACTTTCAAGATCGCGGACGCCGCGTAACGCCGAAACCCTTTACGCGTCGCGTTTCGACCAATTTTTCCTATATTGTAATATTTCGCATTTTCGTCATCGCTGTCGTCGCAGCCCCCCTCATTTTCTCTCTCGAAGCAGAACAACAACACAAAAAAACTCAACTCCAAGGTTTTTCGCACCGTCAGACGTATTTCTTTTTTCCGTCTCGTTCTTCTGGACGCGAAAATATAATACGGGACCGCTCCCCCCATGTCCGCTTTTCGCAAACAGCTCGCCTTAATTAAATCCGCAACGCGCCGCGAGCCCGATAACGCGTCGTCGTCCCAACTCGCGGGACGTATAGATCGTAAATCTAAAACTGCGGCTCGCCTCGGTCGTTTAATTCGTGCGCCTTTTTGCAGACTTGAAATTGAATCGTTTCTTTAACGACCTTATCGTCGCCGTGTCTCGTTTCTCCGCTGCTGTCGTAACACCATCGTCGTCGCGCAAGAAATCCACCAGCAGGGAGTAGAGAAGTGTTGAAAAAAACTCATCAATCTCGTTGCGAAATGGCTACAAGTACGTACGAACGAATTAAAACTTCGTTAGATATCCGATAATTAAAAAAAAATTCGAGGAAAACCAAACTTTCTGGGATTTTGACGTTCCAAATTCACATAGAATTTACTAAATGAAAAAACAACCACGGATTCGTTTTCAGCATCATCGAAAACCATACAATCGATATACATGATTTTTTATCAATTTTTGTAATTCACCCCTTTTTTGGTCTCAAAACACCCCTTCGTAGTCACAAATAGTAAAGGGATGAATATTTTTCAAAAATCATGTGAAAAATTATATTTCTTACAAAATTTCGACATTTTCATTTTTCACTTGGAAAATTACCCCTTGGGGTTATATTTTTGCAAGGGGGTCTGAATAAGGGATGAAAACAGGGGTAGGATCGACTTGTGATAAAAAGTCGTTATATATATCGATTGTTTGGTACATCAATGTGCTGAATCCGAATTCGATGTTATTTTTGGGTTTACCAGCGTATTTTCCGACTTATTCCTCAATTTCGACCTTTTTTCCCATCTTATCAACTCGCCAACCATTTGAAGCTGAAGAAACATGACCGAAAATTGAAATTATTTCGCCACAGCATCAAAATCAACTTACGATACACTTGTTACATTTCCAACACAAAACACTCCATGCAACATACCACTCCGCAGGTCTCCTTCCTTCGTACCTCTTGGACAATCACTTATTAATAAATTCCACCAGAATAGCAGTCAATTTAGCGAGCGCAGCATGTGAATACCAGAAGCTTTTAGTTTGGTATTGTCTGACTGAACAAATATTCCAGATGCTACCCCTTCGAGATGTTTCGCGTACAGACGACGCGCTCTCGTGAGCAGGGCGAAGGACGTAAAACGCTTAAATAAAGAATCCTTCTTTAGCGGTAATTTACTAGAGCGTGGATTACTAATGACACAGCACACGCGAAATAAGAACCCGTTTTAACTCCGCTACGCGTTATACGCCGATTACCTCTATTTTACCTTGCTTTCCTCACTTAGTCTCATCCTTAGGTATAGGTATATGGACGGCGTCGCGGCGTAGTGTAGCTTTTAAACGATATATAGAACCGGCAAAGATTTATGCTTCGTCGCGAAAACACATTCTACAAATAAGCATTCACCCACCAGTGAGACGAATTATTCTTATCTGAAAGATTAATTCCTCTATCCGCGTGTACCCGAGTGTCTCCTGGATCTTCCTCCACCTCTCGCCTCACTCTCGCCGACTTTACCTTCTGTGTTGTATATTGCTCTCTTTATACCGTCGAATATCTCAAATGGTTCGAGTCCGCGTCCGATCTATATTTATTTTTATGTCTTTTTTTTCACTACCTCTCCCAATTCCATTTCCATTTACGTTCACGTTTTTTTTTTCGTTCTATTGCGCGCTTCTGTTGTGCTACCATTTTTTTCTCCACGTTGCGACGTCTATCGTCAGATTTACGACTTATCGTGAGATTATCTTTTTTTCTCTCCTTCGTTCAGCGACCATTTAAACGCCGCTTTTTAATATCGAAATACCCTATAAATCATACATTAGCGAAATTCTCCCCTCTACTCCACGTGTGCTCGTACTCGCTGCTAAATCCCGACGTAATTCGTAAGCCATCGTAGAGTTTTGGCTACGATTTCGTCTCCTCTTACCGGCACTCGTTTACCAGACGAGTTATAGCATTCAGAAACAAAAATCTTTGTAATTTATGACAGACGATAAAATAAAAAGAAAATATTCCCGAAAACAGACGCCGCCTCGGCCGATGCGTGTAAATTGCACTCGTACATAACGTACGATTTATGCGACGTCGATGCGATTAATAACGCCACCGTTCTGCACACGTTTACTTCCCGTAGGCACATCTTACTTCCTCTTTTACTCACCTCATCTACACCCCATCTCAGTGCACCACTTTCATCAGTCTTCCTCATGCCTCAAAACTACCATCAATCAAAAATCTCCTCAAATTCACCTCATAGCAAAAAACTACCTCAACCTAGTCCATACACCAAACTACATCGAATCACGTCTCTCCGTAATATTCCGCCTAAATTCAACGTGTAACGTAAAAAGGGTGAATTCATATCGAGTTCCCGCTTTTTTCCATTTTTTCTCTCATTTCGTTTACTCATACGTAAAACATCGATGTAATCGAAATGTAATACTTTCAAGTTATAACCACCCCCGTCCCATCCCACTTCACTCTCCTACATATCCGCGAAACGAAAAAAGAAACCTTCCAACTAGGGGAATATTGAAATCTACCGAATTTCGGCTCAAATCCTTCAATAAATACGTCCCGAACGTTTACCTTGCACGCTACGTGAACACCATCGTTTACATACGTCGGCGAAAAACTTCGCCAAATTATACCAAACTCGATTTCTACTTTTGGAAAACAACTTCGGTTGAAATCTATCGTATTATTTTAGCGGATTTGTTCGAAGCCAGAGTGAGTAAGGAGGCGTAGGGGGAGGAAAATTGAAAAAATTCATCGCCCACGCGACGACGCTCATTTCGGGTAATTTTTCCATTTAATTCGTTCTCGTCATCGAAACACCTGCGTCTTACAAAATTTCAACTTATTTCAATTTAATTTTTTCACGTTGATGAAAACGGCAACACTGATTTTGTCATTATACGTAAAGTGTAAATCGCCCTTCGAAAGAAGATAATACCCAACAATATGCCAAACAGCTAAAATAAAAATTAATTCTTCTTTCAAGACACACATATGCAACCATCTCACGTAACTGCAAAAGAAATTGCATATCTATGCTTCCGAAGGAGCTACACAGCTTCGAATCACTTCGTATAACCGTACTTTGTACAACTCACTAGTAATTGCGGTTCATCCGAAATCTCAACGCTTCGCGACACATCTCGATCTCGCAGCTCACCATTCCCCTCGATCAACTCCTCGACCCGAACAAACAAGACCCGAAGATATTTCATCTCTTACCAATAGGTCGACTCTTATTTCCCTATTCATCATTTCGTTGTTTGCGGTTCATCACGGTACATTTCACCCTGGTACTTGCTCCCTTCGACGAATACGAGTTCAACTACACGTGTTCATACGTTGTTCACAACCCGAGCCCTAGCTCACGAATCAACCACCAAGAAACAAACCGCCCTCATCGTGTAATCTATAAGTCAAATCGTCATTTCGCAAACACCACCATCGAAAAGCACCGGCCCCGCTCCAAACTGAATTTTAATATCGAAGATGAAAAACTACATCGACCTTTCTCCATTTTTCGTTCGAACAATAAAAAATAAAAGAAAACCCGGCGCGAAAAATACACGAATCCTCCCTTCGTACAAAACGTTAAAAAACCTTATGCCAAGATAAATGATTAAAATACTCGCAAAAGAGCGCTTTACTCGTCCCCTCCCTTTGGCACATACGCGCCACCCTCTTCGCCACAATTTTTCCTCAAAGAATAAACGACATCAAAGAAAACCCAACGACACACAAAAAAACACCCCCGACGTAAGAAAAATTGACGACGTTTGATCATCTCTGCTTCACCTCATCTCGTCATATTCCGGTCGCAACGCTAAAAGTGGATTTCGGTTTAACGACATCCCTTTTTTCTATTTTTCGACGTATTCTCCGGACGAGACGATGGACGGTCGACCAAAAAATAACCCCACTTCTTTCTCACTATTACCAAACACAAACGAGACCATCGACCATCAAATAACACGCGTCGTTTTAAATTACATCCGAAGCGCGAATCTCACCAGGTTGGCAAATGTTCCTTCTACGATCGCAATTCAATCGACGACCAACTGACAAGTCCAAAAAGCTCGCGAAATATTTACAAAGCAGTTTCCCTCCGCCGGATTTCCCCCTCTACCGCGTACACACTCCATTGACGAAGCAAAGAGTGCCCATAAACGCTTGTTTTTTTAGAACGTCTGGAGATGAAAAAAAAATCGACACCTTCAAACAATATGGAAATTTTTCTTTGACAAGTTCATTCCGACCACGTGCGTAACCAAAAGCGTAAATTTTCTCGATTCGCGTTGCCCCGCGCGCCATCTCCGAAAAACCCACATAGCGTCGTTTAAAATTACAAATTCGAGCCGTCGTCGAACCAACTTCACCTATTAACGCACGTTATTTATCATTCGCCGAAATACATGACAACCGAATCCCCTCGCTCTTGCCACTACCCACACTAGCGTACTTCTAGAATCCGAAAAAAAAAACCATCGCGAGTACCGACTACATACACACGCGTGACAAAACGATAATACGCCGTTTGAGAGAACCAAGCATAACACGACGCCTCAAAACTTTGACAGTGCGAGCTATTAATGAACGTATAACGAAGTATGACGCACCCTTACGCGCTGCTTCGCACCAGCTGCACCCTGCTCCGTTTATGGTCTTTTACGAGTCGCGTAAGACTACATGTATCGTGAATATTCGTCTTCGTGGATGACGTTACGAGAGCGATTCGCTCGCTTTACTCCGACTAGCGTCACGTCGACGTTCCCCCAAACTCTTTCGTCATTTTCGACGTTCCTTATTCGCTTCGCTCACGGGGAAAGTCTTCGCGGTAAGTCAATCAGTCATCTTTGAAAATGACAAACGTCGCTCGTACATAAGAGTCATATACGATACGTACTCGGAGTTATGCACCCTTCGCAGGTGCAAGTCGTTATAAGCGTATACGTTCGCTCTTCTCGGTGTTCATTTCGAGTAATGAGGCGGCGGAAATGAAGGAAAAAGGAATCGTTCTTTGACAAACAAAGACCCACCAAGTTGAGAAATAATATAATAGCTGAATCTTAATTATCTCTAACCTCATCGTAAGTACAAAAGCTCATAGTTCAATAATAGCCTAATAGCCATATTATGCGACCCAATAATCGCAATATGACTCACTAGCACCATAACATTCTCCTCAAATACTACAATATGCAACATCACAATCACAATGTGAACAACAAAGCGGTACGAGTTTCAAAAGATGATAATATGCCATTCTATGATCACAATATGCACGTTAAATGCCATAATATACTCACACAGTGTCATAATATGCACTTGAAACACTATAATATGCAATTTGGTGGTCATAATATGCCCTACAAAACATCATGAACTTCACGATACACGATCATATGATCACAATATGAACACGAGGCATCATAATATGCACTTCAAGTGAAACCTCATCACGCCAGAACGAACAAACAGAGTTTCGTCAAATTTTGAACATGGTAAATTACCAGTAATTATCGTAAGTACGGAAAGTTAACGGTAAGTTACCGAAAAACCGCAAATTTATAGTAAATCAGTATTGGTTACTAACTGTAAATCAGCAGTAAATTACCATAAATTGGTGGTAAAATACACAAAATGACGGTAAATTACCATAAATTACAGGTAAATTACCATACATTATCGATAAATTACCATAAATTACCGATAAATTACTATAAATTACCGGTAAATTACCATCAGTTACCGGTAAATTACCATAAATTACCGGTAAATTACCATGAATTACAGGCAAATTACTGAAAATCTACGAAATACTTATCAAGATTGTATGTAACCATTTGCAACAACTTTGCTGAAATTCGCCTTTCCATAATAACGGTAATTTACCTCAACTGCCATAAGCTTCTGTTTTAGATCACAGCCAAAAGGCTTAGAAGATTTTTGAAAGTTATTATGAATATTGTGAGGGGGATTTGGGGGCAAAACCCCCAACTAGTGAAGCTAGTGTCTTATAGGATCGCAGTATGACACGTGCAATTGATATCATTACCATGTGTGGCATATTCGGACTACACTAGATTTCTTGCAAACATCGCTTCACAATCTTCTAGTTTTCTACCTACTTAAATATTCCTCAAGAGATCCCAAATTCCAAATATGTTTGATACTAAATTTACAAGAAATCAACGTGTGAATCACTTACGAACCTGAAACAGAACAAAACAAAAAATTCATTAACGATCGTCGTAAAATCATTCTCATTAATCACTAATGAAAATGAAAAAAGCAGGAAAAAAGATCACAAAACGCATCATCAAACCGAGAAACGTCATCGACTACGTTAAATCTTCCACTTCCGCCCTTTTCTTTTGAACACCTTCGCGAAAAAAATTACATCGAAATCTAAATTAAAAACCACAACCTCGTCGCTTTTTTCTTCACAAAAACAAAATACAACTCGTCAATCCATCGAGCACGCAAATCCACCTTTCATCCTCAACGCCTTTGATCTTCACAGCGAAACCCTCGTGGGCGAAATTTTTCAAAGACAATCATCTCTGACCTTTGATCGCGACTGAAAAAAGCGGCACTGCGGTCGCCTTACGTGTTCGTACCATAAAACCCTCACAAAACACGTTGAAACTCCCAATACAAACGTCACATCCGATTAACTTCGCCAAATAAAAACCCCCTTTCGTTCATTCCGCTAAATAACGCGCTCCACGTTAACGCTTTCGCACTTCGCGCGCATCTTTCGGGTTATTTCGCTTCGCTCGCTCCATCTAGCTCGGTTTAATTGTCGCCTCCGCTCGACGCCGCCGTCGCACGCGAAAACATCAAAGGCCGCGTCGTCACACCGCAAATAAAAACTGGTATTCAAACAGGTGTGATCGAGTTATCGCGCAACACCGAACACCATCTGTGACTCGGTCCCCGCGCAGCATCCTTTCTCGCGTCATTGTTTCCACCCTCGACTTCTTTTTCTCAGCAGCGGCGTTGCGTACCAAAGCGAAAAATATAAAAACAAAAAAAATCCTCGTTAATACTCGCGTCAAAAAACATATCTCGACGATAAAAGAAACTACAACGTTTTTAATCGCACCCCCTCGCTTTGCGCCCTCCAAACCTTCATTTCAAAAATTCATCTCCGCTAGCAAAAAAATACAACCAGAGACGTACTCCGTTCGGGTTATTTATTTAATTTCCTTCTTTATTTTTCTCATCTCCGGTCCCAGGCCGCCGAGTGATTTGTTAAAGCGCGTTCTTTTAATTGTGTCGCCTCGGGCGGTCTAAGGTACGATGGCAATTCCGCGCCGGCATCCTACGCCGGTGTCTCTTCCAACTTCCAATCGATATCCGATAAACCAGCGAAAAAAAGGAAACCGAAGAAATGGAAATTCAGAAACCTCGAGTGGAACTCCCTTTTACCGGAGACGTCTCCGACATCGCGCACCCCCGACGCGAAAATTCGCAAATCCGTCGTCTACCGACTAATTGCCTATGCCGCGCCCTCGAGCTATCTTTCACCAATAAACGGAAAATTTCACTGAAATACCATTACGCGAATTTCTTCATCGATGTCTGCACATCCAAACCAGATTCTGCCTATTATCGAATTCTGCAATGACGCCCTCTTACGCGACGCCCACTCTATGCATTCATTTCCGATATCGTTATTTTCCCTTTCAATTTTCTAATCCTAGTGTCGTCGTCGAAAAGGAAAAAAACAATAATTTTCGCTCGTGGGTGCTTCTTTCCTTTTTTTTTTTTTTGTAAACGAAACGATGAAAATACACGCTCGACGAAAGGATTATAAATACGATGTTGATACAAATATTTTCCCGAATCGGCGAATCACGCGTCGGTACTTTTTTCCTCGTTAAATGCTACAAAAACAAGTTGTGAAAATATCTTTAGAAATTTTCCAACACTAGGTGCACTTTGGTTTGAAAATTTTTTCCACTTTATATATACCTCGAACCATTGACCGTTTCACAAAATTCAATTCATATAGATAAAAACAAACAACGGAAGAGGTAGGGGTACATTATCGCAAACGACCGATGATAAAAAACAAAATACCTTTTACAAGGTGGAAAAAATCAGCAAGTGCTCACAATATGCAAGAATCATAATAACGCAACATGTGCTACACTAATGACGCGTCATCGTAACACGTGCAACAAAGACACGTACATGCATGACACGACACGTGTTTGTAACGATAAGCCATATGAAAGACATATTGTAATCTAAGAAGTAAGTCATGAATTAATGACACTGTCAAGTATACTATGACACATAAAATGCACACACTAGAGACTAATTACAATATGTGATACATTCGTGCACAAGTTATACTAATAATATGCCGTGTTCGAAAATACAAAAGCGCAAGGAAAACATTAAGGAAATATAGTTATCATATGACACGTGTCTACCGTGATATGCTACGTGAAAAGCATATTATGACTGTGACACGTGTCAAAGATGACTCGATACATGAAATACATATTATTCGCAATGTTGTCACAATATGCAAAGTGTTGAGAAATACAGGAACACGTGGAAGATATGTGTATAAAATAACATGCATATAAAACGACATAGTTTGTCATAATATGACATGGAATGCACACGTGAAACCTACTAGCATATGTTATGACACGTGTCAAATATAATTAGGTCATATTACATAAATAAGTAGTCACAATATGCGAGATGATAAAAATTCAGGATCTTATGGGAGACATACTAAGAAGCTATTTGTAGAACGACGAGTGTTAGTCATAATATGCGACACTAGACATGATATGCATAGCGAATATTCTGAATTATTTTGCATATTCTTAAAACTATCACATCAAGAAAAATTATCAGGTGATCTCACACTACTCATTTTGATTCCAAAGTACAGAACGTCACATTGAAATCGACCACAGCAACGAAAATGAGAACAAAGTCGAAAATCATCCCTTCAAACACTCAAAATACGTTTTTTCCCCCCACTTGAAAAATCACGCCAATTCATCTCTGCCCGATTTTTTCTCACCATCACTTCGCATCCAACGACTCACTCCCACAAATCCACCGATGTACGTTTTCTCATAATAATATGCATAGCGAATATTCTGAATTATTTTGCATATTCTTAAAACTATCACATCAAGAAAAATTATCAGGTGATCTCACACTACTCATTTTGATTCCAAAGTACAGAACGTCACATTGAAATCGACCACAGCAACGAAAATGAGAACAAAGTCGAAAATCATCCCTTCAAACACTCAAAATACGTTTTTTCCCCCCACTTGAAAAATCACGCCAATTCATCTCTGCCCGATTTTTTCTCACCATCACTTCGCATCCAACGACTCACTCCCACAAATCCACCGATGTACGTTTTCTCATAATA
>QBDW01006023.1:0-19452 GCA_003261595.1 Maconellicoccus hirsutus | reverse complement strand
AATGAGCTAATTTCTTTAGGAGATTAATTTTCTTGAAGCAACTATTTTTAATGTTTTGGATTTGAGGATTCCAAGAGGAAGAGTTGTCGAATATGACGCCAAGGTATCGGACGTTTGTAGAGACTGGAATAGGAAGGTTGTCAATCAGAGTATTTAAGGTTTTAGGGCATTTGTAATGTCTACAGAAATGAATTGCTGTGGATTTGGATTGTGAAATTTTAAGGCCATTATGGCGAGTCCAGATGTGTATTTGGTCTACTGCTTGTTGAAGAAGACTTTCACCGGAATGAGGATCCCGGCAATTGATAAATATGCAGAAATCATCTGCGAAGAGAGCTTTTGAGATGAGTGGGGGAACAGCGCTTGGTAGGTCATTAATGCCTATGAGGAATAGTGTAGGGCTGAGAACTGCGCCCTGAGGGACACCATTGAGAAGAGTATGGGAGTGAGAGAAAGAGTTTCCAATGCGTACAGAAATTTCTCGCTGAAGAAGAAAATTATGAATGAAATGAAGCATGTTACCTTTTACGTTCCATGAAACGAGAGTGGAAAGAATTTTGTGTCTAAGGATGGTATCAAATGCCTTAGTGATATCAAAGAAGATCGCTAGTAAATGGTTTTTCTTGACGTAGGATTCGTTGATTTTGCTATTAATGTAAATTAGTTGGTGGAGAGTCGATCTACCTGGTCTGAAGCCGCACTGGTGGGGAGAAAATCTGTTATTGCGTTCTAATGACCATAACAGGCGCTTGTTAACGATTCTTTCGAAAATTTTACAGAGGTTGGAAGTCAGGGAGATTGGTCTATAACTGTCTATCTGGAAAGGATTTTTGTCTGGTTTTAGAAAAGGGATTATAATGGCTTTTCTCCAGGTAGAAGGAAAAGATCGTGAATTCCAGATAGTGTTGTAGATTTTTAGGAGTAGTAGAATGACCGTATCGGGGGCGTTTCGCAGAAATTGCACATAGAAATGATCTGGTCCTGGAGCAGAGGTTTTAGAAGAGAGGATAGCATCTTGGAGTTCGCGGAGTGTGATGTCTTGATTAAATTCTTGTTCAGGTAGGTCGCTGGGAATGTTAAAGTCCTGGAGTTGAGGAGGAGTAGTAGAGTTAGAGATGTCACTAAGGTGTGAGGCGAACGCGTTTGCTATTGCTGCAGGATCAGTGTTTATTTCGTTATTGATAAATATACTTTTGGGAGAGGAATTACATTTTTTAGCTTCAAGTCTGCGGATTGCCGACCAGATTTGGGAGCAGGAGGTAGAGGAGTTGATGTTTGAAATGTATTTTTTCCATGAATTACGTTTTGCCTGTTTGATAGTTCGTTGGGCAACAGCTCTCAATTTGCGGTAATTTAGAAGATTGAAGTGGTTTGGGGTTCTTTTGAGAGCTTTGAGGGCTCTTCTGCGGTTACGGATGGCAATTTGGCAATCATCTGACCACCATGGGACAGATTTTTTACGTGGGGCACCGCATATTGGTATTGATTGCGAGGCACAGTGAAGTATTTGAGTAACAAAGGACGAGAGAATGTCGTCGATGTTTTGATGGAAGTCTAATTCGGGGAGTTGTAAACATAACCCCTGGAAGAGGCTCCAATTGGCTTGCTTGAAGTTCCATCTGTCAGGAGGATTATCTATAAAGTTGTTGGTGTTGAGGTTAATCAATTGGGGGACGTGGTCACTACCTGACATATCGAAGTGGTGGTAGGCATGAATGAGATGACTTAGGTTAGCAGAGCCAATGAGAAGGTCGATAGTTGACCAAGAGTTATGAGAGGGACTAAAATGAGTATGTTCATTGGGGTTGAATATAGAAAGGTTATTATCTTCTAAAATTTCCTGGATGAGTTTGCCTTTGTTATTAGTATAAGAGCCTCCCCAAAGAGGGTTATGGCAGTTGAGATCGCCAACAATTATAAAGGGTGATGGTAACTGATTAATTATTGCTTGTAGGTCAGTCTTGGAAAGTGTCAGGTTTGGTGGTAGATATAAACAGCATAAAGAGATTTTTTGGCTAGAGCCGAAGTCGCAGGAGATAGCGATAGCCTGTAGGTGGGTGGTAAGATTGATTTGAGAATGGAAGATGGATTTTTTAATAGCTAGCAGTACGCCACCATGAGCGCGAGCTGCGTTGTTCAGTTCTTTGCGATATATTTTATATTGTTTTAAATTCAGAGAAGTAGAGGGTCGGAGATTGGTCTCTTGAAGTGCGATGATGTTAGGGCTATAAGAATTAAGAAGGAGCTGTAGGTCTTCGTAATGAGCATATAGCCCATTACAATTCCAGTTTAATATGGTGTTAGGAACCATGGTTTAAACGGATGGGGTGGCATATTTCGCCACTTTTGGAGTTAGTACGAAGTGTTATCAGAAATGGGAGTCGACCAATCAGCTAGGCAATTGATCTTCCCCTCATTACCATCGCGAAGAGCATTTGCGATTTTGGTGAAACGAATTTTAGCGGATTTTTCTTGAAGAGATGGGTGAACAAGCCGGAGAACAGTGCTTAGTTCGAGCAAGTCAAGGTTTAGGTTCCTGGCTGCTTCGCAGGGTTTGGTGGATTTGCGGGTAGCTTCTAGAAAATCGGTGATTTGTTTGAAGTTGATACCATCTCCATCTTGGAAAGAATTTTCCACTTCTTTCAGTATTTCGGTGAAAGGTGGTGGTGTGTCTTCTTTTTTCTTTTTCCTTATTTGACTGTCAGTTGGTTTTGGCGCATTTTTGGTTGGGATTTTAGTTGTTGATGTAGGAGATTTCTGATTTGGAAAGCTGCTTGTGGAAGCTGTTGAGGATGGGGGACGAGCGCGTTTTGCTGTATTGGTTTGGGTATTTATGATGGTTGTTGGTGGTTCACATACAGTTTCGATCGTCTTCGTTGGAGTTGAATCGGTTACTGGTTCTGATGAGTGATCCATCGAGTTATCGTCTTCAAGGACATCAGATATGTCGCCTTCGTCGTCAAAGGCGGCGACGGAGGCATTGTCATAAGTGGTTATGTTGTCAGCTGCGATAGGTTTGTGTGGAAAATTTTTGCATTTTGAGGAGATGTGACCTGGTTTTTTGCATAAGAAGCATGTTATTTCGTCGAGTGTAAGGAAATTGTTTTAACAACATTTTAACAATTTTTATGTAACTTTAAACAAATATTGAACAACTTTACAAAATTTTATCAACATTTTGACAATTTTGCATAGTATTAGGTAATATTAAATAAATTTTAATCGATTGTGAACCATTTTTACAATATTTTAATAGTTTGTATGAAGTTCTGAGCAAATGTTGATCAACTTTAAACAATTTCACCAAGATTTTGACCATTTTGCGTAATTTTAAGCAATTTTAAACAAATTTTGGCCAATTCTAAACTGTTTTTTAACAACTTTTTGATAGTTTTTGTAATTTTAATTAAATTTTTCGATAATTTAACGGTTTTGCACAACTTTTGCGCAATTTTAAACAAATACTAGACAACTTTGAATGGTTTTCACAACATTTTGGCAATTTTGTGTTATTGTAAGCAGTTTTAATCGATTTCAACAAAATGTTGACAATTTTTAAGAATTTTTTAGTAATTTTTTCATAAAATTTGGGCTACTTATACACATTATATTCAATTTTAAGCAAATCTATCGCGATTTAAATAAATTTCCAAGGATGGAGGATGAGTTAAACGAAGTTTCTGAAAAATAATGATAAATCGTTATCTATGATCTAAGGTTGGGGTGAAGATGAGCATGAAAAAGCGTTCGAGGCCAGGAAAATACTTGAACACGGTTGTGCCATTGACCTTTAACGTTGTACCTGATTCTAACTGCATCATCAGCCTACGTTCCCCCCCTGCTAACCACATCTGCCACTTATACAAAGCAGAAAGCACCTCAAAAAGCAACACAATTCCAACTCCACTTCACCAGCTACACAAAGAGCATTATACCAGAGGCTAGAAGAAACTTTACATAATAAAATGTTCAAGTTAAAATACAAAATTCATTCCGCAACATCGAATTCCTCCCCTTTGATCTACCCACGGGCAAAATTTGAGAAAAAAGTGACGCGAAAATTTAGGCACCTCGACGACAGTAAAATTGCATCACGTCACTCCAACACTTCAGCCGGCTCAGCGCATCTACGGCTTGCACACTTAAAACGCCCGAATCCACTCGATGTTCAATAGAGAATAACAAATCGGTCGTGTTCGCGTAAAGGGCCGGATAATTTTAAGGTACACTTCTTACGCTCGTATCGGCTTTAAAAGCTGCAAAAAAAGATAATGTAAAACACTCAGCTTGGTGTTTTCTGTCGAGTGTTGGCTTTTGCATTCTTTCAAACAGAAAAGATATTTACCTAAAACGCTAACCATCCATAGGCTAAGTAAACAAATCGTACTCGATGCAGCGACACTTTATGCACCACTTGGATCCCGTTGCATTTTGAAAATTGTTCGTAAATTTTATTTTCGCAACACGTGAGCATTTTTTACTATATCGTTGCGCCATTTTTAATAGATCTTCGAGAGCATTTTCATGGCTTTATTGTTAATCTTTCGCCGACTCTGGCAGCGTTTACTATCGTCGCAGCGTTTTTAAAACAATGATAGAATTACATCAGCAATAAAAACCGCGTATAATTTAAACCAATAAAATAGCTTTTTATTATCGATACTCGTCGATGCATTTAGATCTGGGAAATAGCTTCGTATAAAAACGAACGCCGGCGGAAATTTCACCTTATAAACTTTACCCGGCTGTAAATTAATAAAGCTTTTGTTTATCACAAAGCTGCCGCAGCCATATCGATAGTTCGCGCCGTTATTTAACGTTACAAAGCGTGAAATCTTGTAAAACTAAGCAGCCTCGGGGCCGTACTTATTATCAGGGGGTGAATTTTACGCGGATATATGCCAACAATTAATAAACGAGTTTGGGCCACGAACGTACCGAGCCCGCAGACGAGCTTTGTGCAGCTTGACACTACTTCGTTAGTATACCACGATTTCGAAAATCTAGTTCAGCTTTTCTTTGACACTTTTTCCCATTCATTAATTTCATTCGTCGACTTTTCTTTTGTATAATTTCAAACTAAATTTACATTATTTTTTGTAGCCCGGTCGCCGGCAGCTTTTCGACGTGCCTCCAAACGAGCACGACGTTATGCAATTTCACCTCCGAAACGACGACCCGCGTGTTAATAAATTTGCATACTTTGTTCGCCGTTTATTATGGGCTCTTTGCGGACGAGGAAAAATCGCCTTCGATGGTTGGTCCGCCGATTTTTAACGTCGAACGAGCCACGTTTCGGAATCGTTTCCACGTGTTTTTTTTCCAAAAGAAGGGCTTTTTAGATGGGAGACATCGAGTATGCTTTTTTAATGCTACTTATCTGCTGAATGGTACAGGGTGTCTCGGAGGTGATTACATTTAGCGAGTCTGTTATTTAAGTAGGGCAGTCGGTGCAAAGAGTATTAGTGCCAGTGGAAAATAAATGATGGCAGAATTTTTTTTCTCAGCTGAAATATTTGATTTAAAAAAAATAAAAATAATGAATTTATTAAACGAAAGGAGGGGGAAATTTTTCAAATTTTTTTACGTATAGTTTTGTTGTTTCTATTTTTTAAAATGAAATTTTAGCTGAAACATTTCTCAGGAGAACGGCTTATCAATGGAATCCCCCCTTCCCCTTAAACTAACACGAAATTAAACAATTTTATTGTCATTTTCTATTCCAAAAGGGAACCTCAAATAATAAAAACGAGCAAGATTTTGTCTTCTTTTTTGGGAGGATGGTGCGAGGGAGGGGGGTGATAGCCTGTTTTAACGAAAAAAAAAGTTATTTTTGCGATAACAAAGTAAATTTTTATAGTAAATTAAAAAAAATAAAATGAAATAATGTGAATAAAAATAGTACGAAAAATGAAAATTGCAAAATCCTCATATTTTTATTTTTTGAATTTAATTTTTCGTAAAATTCTGATTAAATTTATGACGCATTTAAAAAGAAATGCACAAAATTTCAGAAAAAATAGTACAAAAGTTGATAAAAATGGTTGACATTTTTTTCATTTACTAAAAATTTGTCTTTTTTATTAAAATATATTTACTCAAAAATATACCAATTGGGAAATTAATTAATAATTTCAAAAAGACGACCTCGCGATTCAAATTTGTAATATTTTTCAAAACCGGTTGAAATTTTTGGCATCATTTTGATACAATTTTGAGTAAAAACTTGAAAAATAAAATGAAATAAATTTTTAAAATAAATTATCAAAAAATTATTAAAATTATTTTTCTATATTTAAAAATTTAATCATTTAAATCATTTTTAATGATTTTTGAACAAATTAGTGATGAAAAATGACCAAAAGAAGGAATAGTAATTAAATCATGGTTGAAAAATTCATGATTTTTGAGGCCTCTTCAGCTCAAAATTTACCGTTAAAACGAATTTTTTTTTTGGTTTTTTACTTCTGTACTTATTAGCTTGAAAATTCAACAAATTACAACCATTTGAAAATTTGCATAACGTTTTACAACTTCTGAGTAAAAAAAGAAAAACAAATAGAGACAGAGAAAAAACGAAATGAGAATAAAATGAGTGAGATGAGTTTATTACTGATATTTCAAGTACCTTTGGACACCCTCCCCCTCCCTGCTATATAATTTGTTCTTCAAAAGGTATACTGCAAACTTCCAAATGCTAAGCTTCTTGGTTTTTGGAATTAATCGAAACGTGTTGATAACTTGTTTAATAGATCATCGAAAGTTCAACAAAAAAGGTCATTTTCATATTTCGTCCCAAGTTCAAAATTGAAGCAGTCACAAGCTCTTGAAACTTTTGAACGACAATAACTCATTCAATTTCAGAGTAAGATAAAATATGTTCATAACTCATTTCGTAGAACTTGGGAAGTTCTATTAAACAAGTTATTTTCATATTTCACTTATTCTCAAAATTGAAGAAGTTACGACATCTTAATATTATTAAATGGTCATTTTCTTTTGAAGACTTGAATTAAACATTGTATCGATTCGTTTTACAAAACATACGAGTGGAATCTGCAAAATCAAGATGTTAAGAAAACTTGACTCGTTGAAATCCCAAAATCAGTCAATATTACGTATCATTAACGGAATCGTAGCCGATTACAAGACGCAGAAGCTACGAAACACCGTGCACGTCGGAATTTCAAACTACACGCGAATCTCTCGTATTAACGACGAGCTCCTTAGCGATGAAAAGGGCAAACGTCGTAGTGTAATTTAAACGAGGACTTTATAGAAGGGCGACTAATAACTCGGGTCACATTAGCGAGCCGATTTTATAAACCCCTGACGTTTTTTAGTGACATGGTGCAATTATTAAATCTGAACTTTTATAACATTGTTCCGTTTTCCTAAATAAAGCTCTATACCAAATAGTGCTTCACTGTAGTACAGTACTCAGTGCAGCTATAAAACCTTAGCAAATAGTGTTTTTATTCTGTACGCGGTGGTATTTCCAGACTAAAGTCTATTTCTTACTTTTCCAGCCTTCCGCTATACCTCCCATAGCTCATTCGGATTTTTTTCTCTTTTATTTTTATAATCTGCCCGAAAGAAAGTAAAAGCGTAGCCTAACGTTTAATAGCTTTCGAGAAAGTCGTTTATTAAGATCATTTCGTTTAGATGCGAATTGGGAATTTTTTTATAGGGTCACGCTCTATTCTAAGTAAAAATAATGAAAAAAGAATAAAAAACAACGAGCAATGATTAAAAATATTTTTTATAGGCGATTCCCTTCCTTGTAAAACTTGAGAAAAAATTTGAAAAACTCGCCCTTCCACCAATCAACCTCAACTGCCGGGTAAGTGGGGATGAAAAAAAATTCCCCCCATTAATCATACGTTTTAAAAACGAATTACTCTGCCTCGAACGTTCAACTGCGAATATATTAAATCTTTCTCCACGCCGGACATGTGTGTGCGCGCGACCGAGCCCGCGTACCTCGTACGACGACGTCGTAAATCTTCGATACGCGCCGCGCCGCCCGCACGTAACGATGGCGCAGTGTAAACGCTCCCTCGGTGTTTCGACAAGCCGTATACATCGCCTCCTAATGTTTTATGGAATTAGCGATTAAATTGCCGCATTGTTTCTGAATGATAAACGACGTCGTATTAGGCGCGATTAAGTCATACGTGACGAAATGAAACAAATTTCATAAAAACGAATCGTTTCCAAAGCGAAAAAAACGTTTATTTGATACCCCGACCTCGTCCGGTGAATAATTTTTTAACCGGTCGGCGATACTGAGCGAAATACGAGTCATTTGTTATAATGGGAATTTTTTTTCATTCGGCGATTTTTCACGTCGATTCGAGTACCATTGACCTATAAATTCGATGCAAGTTGTGCACCTATGTTGCTAAAAGTGCCATCCTATCCATTGCTAATTCATTGAGACATTTTTTTTCTAAAGTACCCCGAAAAGGTATTAAAATATCGGAGAAATAAAGTTGAGGCATTATACAAAACGATGGTATTCGAAGATTTCAAGGGGGAGGGGGGGGGTAATGGATTCACGAAAAATTGATAATAACCAAAAATGTTTTAAATAAAATTCTCCATGAATAATGTTCTGTACATTATTCACATAGAACTGGATTTCCAGTCAAAAGCTAAGATGAAAGGAACGTTACAAAATGTACCCTCTTTTTTTTGTTCTTCACATCAGAAAACCAACTTAAACCACTTTATAAGGAAGAATTTTTTACGAGCGATAAAAAAGATTACATGGTTATTTTGCCTATCTGCAATTATAATGGGGCTATAAACCTTTAAAAATTTACAACGCCTTCAATTTTGTAGTTGGACAAAATTTGTACATATTTTTATGCCATTTCAAGAGAACCATGCGATGAATTGGTTATATTTACGGTTAATTTGAATTTAAAGTTATGAAAAAAAGAAATTTTACCAAAGTTATCCAAACTTTAAAGTACATATATTTTGCATAAAATCGAGTAATGAAATATCACATCCGTATTATAAGAATTCTTCACGAGGAATAAAAAAAAAGTCATATGCATATTTTGCCTACTTGCGATATCAAAGGCACTACAAGATTTAAAAAATTCATAGCATCTTCAATTTTGAAAAAAGAAAAATTTGCGAATAACCTTTTTTACTCTACTTAACAAATATTACAAGACTATGTAATATTCCCCAGTCAACACAGTAATTTCCAGTCAACACGACATTTAAAACAATGTAATTTTTGAACCCTCGTAGCATTCCAAAATTCTAAAACAAGCTTAAGTTTTCGTAGCTAAGCACAGAATACACATTAACATAAGGTTTGAAAACACTCAAATCGTCAAAGTGACAAAAGGTCAAACCACTTTTCTCAAGAAAATCCATATACTCATGAGTAATGTTTATTTTAGAATTTGACGAAAGTAAGTTGTGCACTGAGAAAAATCTTATCTTCTCTGTCGACTCTTTAATCCACAATAAGTAAGGTGTTATATGTAGACAGTTTTAATATTAAGTCTGCAGTTGTCATTTCGCCGAGTAACTAATTTGAATGCATTTTCACGCTCGAAAAGCGTAATAAGTAAGCAAAACACACATTACTCGATGCTTATTTTGCTACACGCTGTTTTACACTGAAATATCAACTTAATGTTCCCATATGTTGTTTGGCCAAAATTTGTTAAAATTAAATTCGTGTCCTGGTAGTAGGTCGGATCAGAAGGTTCTTAAATTGTAATCCGATTTAGCATAAATTACACCTTAACTTGGGGTGTCTCCCAGAAGAACGATATTGCGCATTCTAACCAACAATTACGTTCAGTTTTTTTTTTCAAATTGTTACTCCTTTTTTTCAAATCTTGCAATTTGAAAAAATTTTCTATTTTAATGGCCTTCGACCTTTGGGTCTTTAGGACCAGCATGGATTCGGAATTCATTTTTTTTTAAATTGTGACGAGAAAAAAAATCCTTTTTTGGGACCTTTTAATTCTATTAGAAGTTGAAAAAATAAGAAGTTGAAATGAGTCTTCATATCTTCATGTATAGAACATTTTTACGCCTTGAATGCAAAAAGTAGGCAAACATGCTACATATTTGCAATTTAAGTTGCTTTTCCTCCAATAATCAGAACTGTCATCAGGAAAGCCTGTAAATTTGTCTTATGGGAAACCTGCTATCGCCCTCTACTACGTGGTGAATTTCATAAAACGCGATGTCAGCATCAGACATACATTGTTTGAGGACCCAAACAATTACAATAAGGTTGACAGCGAAATGGTTGATAATTTCAAATTCCAAATTACAGCATCGCATCGTACCCACCCTAACGCAACTTCCTTATATCGGTAACTTTTTGCGACAAAGGAGTAAAAAAGAATCGTACAATGATAAAAAACTTCTCAACTGAAATTCCACTCGGTAAACATCTTTATTTATCGAGCCCATGCAAAGCATACTATCTTTTTGTTTCCCATCGAATGAAAAACTTTTCGAGAATTCGTCTTCTTTAATGCTGACCAAATGAAAAGTTACAACCGCGATAAAAGATTTCAAATAAATCTAACGCCACGTTGAGGTTTACCGATCCGAGATAATTTTTTTAATAGCGGTCAAAAAAGCCTGGTATCGTGGAATTCTCGTCGCAGACATTTCCTCCGTCACAAAAATTACTTCGATTCATTTGACGAATTACAAAAAAGCTTCGGAATAAGAATCGAGCGCATCGACAAATACGCCAATTCTTCTTACTGATGAAGTTCATCTAAGTAAACTTTTCATCTAATTGTACTTGAGAGAATTGAAGAAGCGAGCATGTTCTCGTACAAAACAACCCCGACGTTCCACCCTCAAGTAAAGGGTTCGTAATTGAGAATAAACCTAAAACCCGCGCATCGAGTCAGTGATACTTAAACCGACGACAAAATTCGATATCGAGAAATACTAATTTTACGCGGAAGGTTCTAATTTTAAATTTCGGGCCAATGGATCCTCGAAAGTAGCTAGATTTACTAAGATTACCAACCCCTTTATGTACAACGGTGTTGTACGAGATTTTCCCAAATTTAGGCGAATTAATTGCGAAGAATTACTATCAAGAGGGAGCGCAAGCAGTAAAGTTTCAATTTAGTAAAACGCCTCTTTTCACAGGGTGGTTTTTTTCTTTCCTAAAAAGCGTGTCACGTTAAGAGTATACGATTTCGAGATGATTTGAAAAATTTACGCTAGGATTTGGCGCAATGATTTACGACGTCGAGGTATTTCACCAAAAGCTGCTCAGCCAAGATAACCGAAAAAATTTTCTTCGTAGGAAAAAAATAAACACAAAGTTGTAGTCAGGGAACTCATACAGAACGCCATTGCAGCTCTTCCCCTCTCCCCAGGGGTTTATTGAGAAGTCTTTTTTTCGAAGAGAGAGTCCAAGCATCGATAAAAAATCAACTTAATTTAAAAAAAAAAATTTTGGCAACTAAATAAGTAACCTTTCATTAGGTGAACTTTACGAGGGAGGGGAGAGGTTTATGAAAAAATTCACAATAACTAAAATTTATCCTCGTAAAATTTTCTAAAAATTATGTTATCAACATTATTTACATAGAACACAATGCTGACAAGAAAAACACGGGTAAACTTTGGATTACATTTGACACTTGATAATTGACACTTGAGAGAGATCTTTCAATATTATGTCTTCAAGTGGAGAAAAAATGAGTTAATGAAAAAATTGATAATAACTAAAAATATTCCTGATTAAATTTCTTACAAATTATTATATAAACATTATTTGCATACAACGCAACGTTGATGAGAAAAATGCACGTAAACTTAATATGTGATCTCTATTGAGCAATGTTTCACTGTCTTGACCTTAAGTAGAGAAAAAATGTATTCCAACTATCACACTTGCCCGACAAAGAGCAAAAACAGCTTCATTTAAAATTGAAAAAAGTCGGTAAAATGATCGATTAATTATGCAAAATTAGAAACGTCAACGTGCTAATAAAAACGGATGAAAAAATACTCTTTTTAATCAATTTATCAAGCGGCATTGGCGCGTAACACTTAATTGTTCAACTATTTTGCGCCCCACTGCTTCGAATAGTCCGAAACGTAGTGCGAGACTCGTACACTCCATTTTAAGCGAGCGCACAGCTAACTAATTATAATTATCTCTAAATATTTTAGCTACTTAATCAATCCCCGAACGTTAAAGCGTTAAGAAGACCTTGCATGGGTAAGTTATAAAAGATCTTTCCATTTAATTAAAAGACGTTTTGTAAAACATTTAACTGTTGACGTTAATATATTCGAGAGTTTAATCTGCAACGATATCTGGCAACGATTAATTCACTGCCATCGCATCGAATTACAACTTATCGCAAAATAGGATATTTTTTCCTACGGGTTAATTAATTGCAACGGGAATTTGGGAATTCGGCACAGACTCCGCGCAACCAACGTTACGACGTGTATAAAAAATATTTAAAATAGATGAAAAACTTTTTCGCGTGTAAGACGAAAACGCGCCGCTGAGAGTTTTCCATTCTCACAAAGGTTTTTCTCTCGCTTTCCGGAAGAAATTAAAGATAGAATATCCTGCCGGGCGAAGACGTTACTTCTGCCTTTTGTTAGCTTTTCTATTCTACGACGCTCGTCAGACTTTTTCCCTTCGGCACCGTTATCACTGTTTACTTATCAACTTATTTCTTTCCGCACACCTTGATAACTATATTATCTTTTTCGCAGTAAGTGAATACAACTTGGTTAAAACTTGAACGACGATGTGAATAGTGTAGCGAAAAGTTTGCCCGAAAAACTTCCAAAATGTTCTTTTTTTCTCTCTCCTGCCGTTATTCTTTTGATGTATTTATGTTTTAAAACAGATTTTTTTCTTTGGTCGTTCTTGTAACGTGAACGAGGAAAAAAAATCAACACTCGAGAATGCTTTTACGATGTATGATTAAATTTTCATTCAGCAAAAAATTCGTAATGGGTTACGCGAGTATATAAGATTATATCGAGCATCGAGCGCAAAAATCACAATTGGAATATTTTACGAGTGAAATCATACACGCTCCGCCTACTTCGCGCGTTCGATATGACGAAAGGGCGGGGCCTACTGCGATCACACGCGTATTCGTTTGATACGCTCCGCCTCTTTTCATTGTTATAACGTGTGATAGCGCTTTGAAGCGTGATCGCGAGCAATCAGTGGGTTATTTTTCGTTTGATAAGCAATATTTTTTCGATATTTCTCTCTGAAATTCCTATTTCGAAATCAATTCGTCAATACAGAATAAAAAAATACTTCGACATTATAGAGAAACGATAAAAGAAAATAAGTACTTTTTTGCGGTATTCTTGGGAAAACCCGAATCTAATCTTATCGAGTATTCATTCGTTTGCATAACGCATAAAAATACGATAAAAAGAAGATGAAAAAAACTTCGCGCCGAAGATAACGACGATGCGAAGAATCAAAGCCAAACCAATTACCTAATTTCATATCTATTCATTAGAATAAGTGAGAAAAAAAAAGGGCGAAAAAAACCTCCGAATAAAAGACGACGTTTTCCTCAATCAAATTCAGATTTTCTTAACATCCTATACTGGCGAATAATTGATTGTTATTGAAAAGTACCTAAAATTGGAAGCTATTGAATCGGCATTTAGCGAGCTTTTTTTTGTGTGTTCCATTATGTAGAAAAATATGAATTTTTTTCGGTATTTGTTATGGTTTGCTTTTTAACCGTTTCTCTTTAATAGGGTCGTTTGGAGGTTTAAATTGAAAAGATTCAATAGAAACGTTTGCGATATTCGCAACCGCATTTCGTTGGCTTTGCGAATTTTTTATTTTAATTGTAATTTCTTTCGTTCGATGGTTTTTATTTTGAAAATATAAATTTCTTGAATTTTCTTTCGAGCTTTGAGGTCTTACAAGTTATGATAAATGAACCCATACAGATAATTTTTCATTTAGAGAGGTCCGCAACAATTTCGACGCGATATCGTCTTGGAAATTTTTCTAACAATTTGAGAAAATTCTCAGATAACAACCAAGCCTTCCTACGTGGATTCGATATAATCGAATTTAAAAAAGGAAAAAGATTGCCGAACGAAAAAAAATCTTTATTAGATTCTAAAGATACCTACGCGAAAAAAAGTCAACCAATTTCGACCAATTTGTACAAAAAGCCTGGTAATACGCTAATTAGACGGATCTTTTCGGCTGGTGGAGTTGCCAGAAACTATATGCTATTGTGAAATCCACGTGAACAGCTTTTGTGCACATTTAACGAAATTATAGGTGCTCCCGAGTTGATTGCTTTTTTCGGTGTAAACGTTACAAATATATTGATAGCTTTTTGAAATTTTCAATCGCTTTTGTGAAAGAAAACTTCGAGATGAAAGGCTTCGCTGACAAACTAAATTGGTATGATTTTCAATTAAGCTAGGCGAATTGATTTCGTGAACGAGGTTTCTCGCTTTTTTGACGACGTCGATTCGTGTGTTTACACCGGAACTGGTTTTACTATTTGTTTCAAATTTCCTAGATATATTTTTTTCTTTTAAAATTTCCTTTATTTTTGTCCTCGAGTTATGTTGTTCTTAGGTTGAGATGTATTTTATTAGATTTTTGGGCACGAAATGAACCTTGTATTGTGCAGGGTGTTTCAATAGTAGTTTTTTTGGCCTGATACGCTAAAATATTCCAAAATTTGAAGAAGTTATTTCAGTGACCTTTCATGCAAAGAGCCACATAACTGGGTAATTCGTGCAGAATCCTTTCAAACGGTGATTTCAAAATTCCATAAAATAAATGGTCAGAGTTTTATTTTATTCAAAGTTGAAATCAAAGGAGGTACAATCGTTGAAAAATTCAAAGGTATCGTTATTTCAAAAATTAAAAAAAATTCTCAAAATTCACCTCGTAACTTTAAAAAGTTGGAAAACTGCACCGGATGATTTTTTGTCATCTTACAGCTGGGTCAAATTACAAGTCAACGTCTGAGCAATGAACCTCAACAAAATTTCGCCTTCATGCTAAAAGCACCGAACATTAATTAAGCGAAATTTCGCGCTTCTACAAAAACACGAAAAACCGTGCACTTCGTTCAAAGGCATTTAACCTTTTTAATTAATTTCCGTATAAAAAAGAAATCACTTAATATGCCATTCGAGTAATTATCTACGAAACGAATTACGCGACGAATAAAAATAATTAAGATTTCACGTTTCCGAGGCGTGGGAAACCCAATCTTTACCTATTTTTAACGAAGTAAGTTTTCAGGGTTTTTTTCCCCCGGAAACCAGACAAAAACGAATTAATAATGGATTCAAAACCTCGAAAATTCGATAATTGAGTTGAACGAATAATTGGAAGAATATACAAAAAGAGATATCCAACCGAGGAAAATATTCGGGCGAGATACTCTCGACCAATTCTGTACAAAATTAACCGTCGAAATTATCGATTGAGTGACTCGAGAGTAACGAGGAAATCGGTGACCGAAAGAAAGAACATGTAAAAAATATCAGATTGTTTGTCGTCGAAACCGCAAAACCCTTTCGCGTATTATCGTCGGATAAGAGCAAAGTCACAGTCATCAATTCGGCTACAAATATTTTTAAAAGAGCGAACCGATGAACGATTCGAAAAGCGTATTTTCACACTTTCCTGTCCAGCGCGCCGTTGCCGATTACAAGCGTATAAATAAAAAAAAAGGCTAACCGTAGAATATCTAAAAATGGAAACCGCACGCTCGAAATATAACTTTTAACCGTCACGCTATTATTCGGGGAAAAATAGAAGAGACGTAGAAATAAGCGAAGGTGCTCGCTCTATCAACTGATAAAGAGAGAGACAGCGAACCCAAATAGTACACGCGGTTTCATTTATCAACATTATCCGACATTTTTATTGTCGCTCAACATACCAGGCTCCATTTTTCAGCGCAGTTCCTTTTCATTCTTTGATAGACTATCTTATACGCATATGGGTCTAACTTGGGCTATTTATCGTTCGCGAATGCGTTATTTTTGACCATTTATCGAGATCGTTCCCCCTCGACTCCATTCACTCGATACCTAACCGAGTAATCATTCCTACGTAAAGTAAATTTATCCGTTTCGAGAATATGCTATTTTACCTTTTGTCATCTTTTCGATTTCCATTTTGTATCGTATTCGAATGCACGACAATTGTAATTGATTTTTCGACGTTTTAATTATTGTTACAGGTTCAACGGACGCAGACTGAATGCAATTTGGGAGGATCTCGAAAAGGTAAACATTGTTACGAAAACATAAAAAAAATAATAAAAAGTATAAAAAATGTAAAATATTTATAAAAAAAGAGAGATTACCCTGCCCCACGGTGAAGGAATGCCCAAGACGCCCCCCATCACCACACACACATGCGCGAATTAGAGAAAATTAACTCATATTATGAAAATATTACTATATTGGAAAAACATTAAAAAAAATTCAAGAAAATAAGGAAAAACAGCGGATAACAAAAATTAAGAAAAAATACATGTACTTATCGCTATGTCACGAGAAAGATCTTCCAATCTACGCGATAATAACTCAAGTAAGGCATTTGAAAAGGTGTGTGAGCATTATGATATTCTTTTTCTCCCACCCTTCCATCTAAAAGAGATAAGACTTTTATATTGTAATACCTACCTATATCAGTTTTAGATATAGGTAGGCATTCCCTGACATAAAAACCCCCCCAAAGTTGACATATCCTGAAAATTTTCATGAATATGATCAACTTTTTTTTTTTTTTAAGACTAGAAATAGAGATTTTGATTTTTCAAATTGACCCCCCCCCCCCATTTTTGAATAAAAAAAAAATTAGTTTGCCAAAGTTTTGAATTTTAGAGTAAAGAGTCCCCAATAAATACTCACACACCTTTTGTACAATAGAATACAAAAAAAAAATGACAAAAAGTAAAATAAAACAAAATAAAAAAAAATTACTGTGACAAGTACAATTTAACATCTCTTATATTGTACCATTTTGGTCCATCGGGACGCTGAACTAGATATGAATTCCCTGTTGTATTTTTGGAAATCAATGTGAATGGTCCTTCCCATTGAGGGGAGAGTTTTGACGATATACCTTTTTCTTTATTACTGGGTACATGGGATTTTACGAGAATGTTGTCTCCCTTGCTGAGGATCACTTTCTTTCGGGTATTCATTCTCTGATTCCATTTCTCTCTCCGTTTCTCCGCTGACTCGTGAAATTTTTTGACCGCGTTGATTGCCGTTTTTTGTATTTTTTTCTCAATTACGATTTGGTCATTCAAGGATGCTCTATAATAGTCGCACGCCTTTATCTTTAATATCTCACATGGTAGCCCTCCTGTAGTCGAATGAGGGGTACAGTTGATCCTTTTCTCAATATCGGCGACATAATTAGGCCATGTTCTATGTTTGTTTTTGCAATATATACGTAAGCATTCGGTGATCGTACGCATAACCCTCTCAACAGGATTTGACTGAGGTGTGTATGGGGCTGTGTATTTGACCATAATACCCCATTTGTCTAGAGTACATTTCCACTGGGCTGACCTAAATTGAGGTCCATTATCTGATAGAACAGCGTCTATGCGGCCCCATTCTTGGATGGTTTTCCACAGACGATCTAAAATCGCCTCTGTGTCTGTACGTTTTAAGGCGTATAGTTTAACTGCTTTCGAGTACATATCCATAATGACTAGAATTGTTGTTAGTCCTCCTCTTGCTGAGGGAAGGGGTCCATATAAATCAATGGCTACTAGGTCTAGTGGTTTATATGACGTAATAGGAGTGTAGTCATAACATAATTGGTATGGCGCTTTTTTCATGAGTTTGCACTCCATGCAACGACTTACATATTTTTTTACATCTCTAACAACACCTTCCCACGTGAACACGCGTTGGATTAAGCTAATAATTTTATTGCCTCCGATATGGCCATAATTTAAGTGGTAATATTCAATTAGGTTAATTCTCATGCATTCGGGGGTCCAGATTCGAGTTATGGACGATTTAAATAAATAACATTGATAGACTCCATCTCGTAAATGAATCTTACCTTTTGTTTTAAGTTTTTTAAAATTTGGCGATTCAATTTGGATATATCTGCGATAATCCTTCGATCCTTCCAACCATGAAATAATTCCTGATTGTGGACTGTAGTCGAATAAGTTATTTTCTAAAAATTTATTTATCTCATCTTCTGCCCAATCTTCTTGATTCAACGTTGCGACCGAGTTTACCACTATTTCTGGAGACTGGTGGAATATTCCGTCGAAAAGTCGGGATAAAGTATCGGCAATAAAGTTTTGCTTTCCGGGTATATAGTTAATTTTGATGTCGTATTCCTGTAAATATAGGTACCAGCGTTTCATTCTTTTCGATAAGAATTCGTGATCGCGAAGATACTGCAAGCTTGCATTGTCGGTACGCCAATTGATGGTTTGTCCTAACAGAGAATGCTCATTTTTTTTCAAGATATATATGAGAGCCAGGAGCTCTAGTTCCATAATTTGGTAATTTTGCTCTGCCCCTTTAACTAATCTTGAAAAGTATCCTAAAGGAACTGCTTGGTGATCATTGTTAAACTGGTAGACTACTCCTCCTAAGGCTGTGGTACTTGCATCTGTGTCTATGTAGAATTCCCGATCATACTGCGGATGGTAATTTAACGTGCAATGCACCAATCTATAAATTAACATATAGAAAGCCTTGACATGGATCTCTGTTGGTTTAAAATCTTTATTATTTTTCGTTAGATTATATAGGCAGGCAGCCTCCTCGCTGAAATTTGGGATGCTTTCCCGAAAGAAATTAATTCGTCCCAGGAAGGAGAGCATTTCTTTGGCGGTACGAGGGAATTGCATTTTTTCGATAATTTCAACTTTACAAGGCGCAGGTTGATATCCGAGTCTATTGAAAATGTATCCTACATATTGTATCTCATCCTGCATCCATTTCGATTTCTTGAGGTTTATTGCCATCCCCGCTTCATTTATTCGAGATAAAACAATTTGTAGATGTCGACAGTGTTCTGTTGCCGATTTACTAAAAACTAATAAATCATCTACATACTGAATTGCAAATTCTTCGCAGTTTCTCAGCACTCCTTGTAGTGCCTTGATGAACGCTGCCATCGAGTCTTTAGTCCCAAACGGGACACGAGTGAATTGGTATGGTGTCTGTCTCCAGGTAAAGGTGGTTAATTCTTGGCTCCTCGGACTTAATTGGATTTGTAGAAAACTTTGGGTAAAATCCAATGCCGTAAAGTAGTTAGCTCCGTCGATGCGAATTCGGATTTCCTCAATACTCGGTGGCTGATTTTGGTGCATGTTGATCATTTCATTTAGCTTCCGGTAGTCTCCACAAGGTCGTATGGTGCCGTTGCTCTTCACTGCAAATGTCATATTC
>QBDW01006022.1:0-102142 GCA_003261595.1 Maconellicoccus hirsutus | reverse complement strand
ACTCACACACCTTTTGTACAATAGAATACAAAAAAAAAATGACAAAAAAATAAAATAAAACAAAATAAAAAAAATTACTGTGACAAGTACAATTTAACATCTCTTATATTGTACCATTTTGGTCCATCGGGACGCTGAACTAGATATGAATTTCCCGTTGTATTTTTGGAAATCAACGTAAATGGTCCTTCCCATTGAGGGGAGAGTTTTGACGATATACCTTTTTCTTTATTACTGGGTACATGGGATTTTACGAGAATGTTGTCTCCCTTGCTGAGGATCACTTTCTTTCGGGTATTCATTCTCTGATTCCATTTCTCTCTCCGTTTCTCCGCTGACTCGTGAAATTTTTTGACCGCGTTGATTGCCGTTTTTTGTATTTTTTTCTCAATTACGATTTGGTCATTCAAGGATGCTCTATAATAGTCGCACGCCTTTATCTTTAATATCTCACATGGTAGCCCTCCTGTAGTCGAATGAGGGGTACAGTTGATCCTTTTCTCAATATCGGCGACAT
This sequence comes from Maconellicoccus hirsutus, assembly GCA_003261595.1. Taxonomy (NCBI): domain Eukaryota; kingdom Metazoa; phylum Arthropoda; class Insecta; order Hemiptera; family Pseudococcidae; genus Maconellicoccus; species Maconellicoccus hirsutus. The sequence goes on along the minus strand of QBDW01006022.1, from coordinate 101,625 downwards.
AATTAGGCCATGTTCTATGTTTGTTTTTGCAATATATACGTAAGCATTCGGTGATCGTACGCATAACCCTCTCAACAGGATTTGACTGAGGTGTGTATGGGGCTGTGTATTTGACCATAATACCCCATTTGTCTAGAGTACATTTCCACTGGGCTGACCTAAATTGAGGTCCATTATCTGATAGAACAGCGTCTATGCGGCCCCATTCTTGGATGGTTTTCCACAGACGATCTAAAATCGCCTCTGTGTCTGTACGTTTTAAGGCGTATAGTTTAACTGCTTTCGAGTACATATCCATAATGACTAGAATTGTTGTTAGTCCTCCTCTTGCTGAGGGAAGGGGTCCATATAAATCAATGGCTACTAGGTCTAGTGGTTTATATGACGTAATAGGAGTGTAGTCATAACATAATTGGTATGGCGCTTTTTTCATGAGTTTGCACTCCATGCAACGACTTACATATTTTTTTACATCTCTAACAACACCTTCCCACGTGAACACGCGTTGGATTAAGCTAATAATTTTATTGCCTCCGATATGGCCATAATTTAAGTGTAATATTCAATTAGGTTAATTCTCATGCATTCGGGGGTCCAGATTCGAGTTATGGACGATTTAAATAAATAACATTGATAGACTCCATCTCGTAAATGAATCTTACCTTTTGTTTTAAGTTTTTTAAAATTTGGCGATTCAATTTGGATATATCTGCGATAATCCTTCGATCCTTCCAACCATGAAATAATTCCTGATTGTGGACTGTAGTCGAATAAGTTATTTTCTAAAAATTTATTTATCTCATCTTCTGCCCAATCTTCTTGATTCAACGTTGCGACCGAGTTTACCACTATTTCTGGAGACTGGTGGAATATTCCGTCGAAAAGTCGGGATAAAGTATCGGCAATAAAGTTTTGCTTTCCGGGTATATAGTTAATTTTGATGTCGTATTCCTGTAAATATAGGTACCAGCGTTTCATTCTTTTCGATAAGAATTCGTGATCGCGAAGATACTGCAAGCTTGCATTGTCGGTACGCCAATTGATGGTTTGTCCTAACAGAGAATGCTCATTTTTTTTCAAGATATATATGAGAGCCAGGAGCTCTAGTTCCATAATTTGGTAATTTTGCTCTGCCCCTTTAACTAATCTTGAAAAGTATCCTAAAGGAACTGCTTGGTGATCATTGTTAAACTGGTAGACTACTCCTCCTAATGCTGTGGTACTTGCATCCGTGTCTATGTAGAATTCCCGATCATACTGCGGATGGTAATTTAACGTGCAATGCACCAATCTATAAATTAACATATAGAAAGCCTTGACATGGATCTCTGTTGGTTTAAAATCTTTATTATTTTTCGTTAGATTATATAGGCAGGCAGCCTCCTCGCTGAAATTTGGGATGCTTTCCCGAAAGATTAGATTATATAGGCAGGCAGCCTCCTCGCTGAAATTTGGGATGCTTTCCCGAAAGAAATTAATTCGTCCCAGGAAGGAGAGCATTTCTTTGGCGGTACGAGGGAATTGCATTTTTTCGATAATTTCAACTTTACAAGGCGCAGGTTGATATCCGAGTCTATTGAAAATGTATCCTACATATTGTATCTCATCCTGCATCCATTTCGATTTCTTGAGGTTTATTGCCATCCCCGCTTCATTTATTCGAGATAAAATAATTTGTAGATGTCGGCAGTGTTCTGTTGCCGATTTACTAAAAACTAATAAATCATCTACATACTGAATTGCAAATTCTTCGCAGTTTCTCAGCACTCCTTGTAGTGCCTTGATGAACGCTGCCATCGAGTCTTTAGTCCCAAACGGGACACGAGTGAATTGGTATGGTGTCTGTCTCCAGGTAAAGGTGGTTAATTCTTGGCTCCTCGGACTTAATTGGATTTGTAGAAAACTTTGGGTAAAATCCAATGCCGTAAAGTAGTTAGCTCCGTCGATGCGAATTCGGATTTCCTCAATACTCGGCGGCTGATTTTGGTGCATGTTGATCATTTCATTTAGCTTCCGGTAGTCTCCACAAGGTCGTATGGTGCCGTTGCTCTTCACTGCAAATGTCATATTCGATGAATATCGTGTTGAATTAGATTCGACGATGATTCCTGCATCTAGCCATTCTTGTAATACTGCGTCGTAACTATTTTTATATTTCACAGGAATCGGTCGTTGTTTTTCATGAAATTCGCAAAGCTTTAAGTTGGTCTCAAATTCATGGACATAACGGTTACATTTTCCCCATTTTCGTACAAACAGAGATTCGTATTCGTAAAATACGTTCCGTAGTTGGTCCTTTTCGAAATTTTCGTCTGCCATTGAGGAATTTACAGCGTCATCGATCATTTTTTGTACTTCTCTGGAAGTCGATGTATTCTGATCTTCATCCAATTCATCCGACTCCCATATCATTCCGAAATTATTTACCAACAAATCTTCTGGTATCTCGAACACCACATTTTCTGCCGAAAAAAGGTTCTCAAATTTTGACCTCTCCTCCCCTTCAGGCTCTTTTTCTGGTATTTCGAATTTTCTGAAGGGAATTATGACCTCTCCATCATCTAGGTGCGCGGTTAGTTGGTCTTTATACAATGCGATGACGAATTTCAGGTCTTTAATGGTGTTTTGTCCTATGAGTAGGTCGTGGTTTAGCCCAGGAACAATAATCGCCAATGTTGTAAATATTTTTTCAGGATTTGATGATTTGTTAAATTTGAATTTAATATTGATTGGATAGAATACTGCTTTTTTTATTCCTCCGACGGCCTGTCTGCATTTGCCTTGAATTTTTCCGCCTTTACTATCGCGTATTTCCTTATCTTTGGATAGGATATCGTTGAAGTAGCTTTCGGAGCACATGGTCATCTTGCATCCTGTATCAACCAGACATTCGACTTCGACGCCGGCTGCTAAAACACTCACGACTGCAACTAGTCCTTCGTTGTTGTTGCGTACAATCCTACTTAACCAGGTCTTAAATTCAGTCGGATCAGTGCTAACATTGAAGATGTCGGTTACTATTTCAGCGTCGTCCTCGGTTTTAGAAATGGTCGTTATATCTTCATTTTCTGAGGTGTCGATTTCGTTTATAGGTGTTTTCACTCCTAAAGTTCCGGCTATATAATCTCTTGTTGACGTTAGTTTTTTTATCGCATCTTTAATTCTAGCAAATCCTGGTGTGGAGATAATTATTTTTGCCGATGGCTTTGAGTTGCTGAATTGATAGCACGCTGGATCCGGTTCGACTTTAACTTCTTCGTTTATTATTATATTATTCAAGTTTCTCTTCTTTTTTTCTGCAAATTTTGGCAATTCTTTTGTGAATCTTCGAAAGATATCTACATAAAACGTCTTGGGATATTTTCTGGCATAAGTTTGACGGATATGAGAGTTTAATTTTTCGAGTTTTTTCCACATCGACAAATTTTTCTCCTCAAATAGCGGTGGTACGGTTCCGATGTATATTAATTCGAGTTTCTCCACATTGTTTAGTTTTTCGATGATTTTATCTAAATCTTTCATCATCGATTCTGCGGAGATTTCCGGTCGACACAGATCTCGGTATCCTACCAGAATTACAACATTAGGTTTTACTAGTACACTTGGTAGCGATGGTGTTTTTTCTAATTCTTCCCACAGCCGTTGTACTGACATATCTCTAGCGCAGAATAGCCATGGTGGTGCCGTTTTTTCATTTACTAGTCCGGTTGTGAGATAGTCGCCGCAGAGCTGGTAATCCTCCCACGTTGCCGGTGCTTTTCCTCCGTAGATTGTACGAGTGTCGAGGTATTTCGTTATGTTGCCTGCAACTAAGTCTGACATTTTCATATTATGTCCAAAATCATCTGCCGGTGATTCACAATTTCGTATACTGGTTGGTGCACACCGGATTTCACCAACCTCTATTCGTTTAAATCGAACGATTCTGGTGGTGATTCCGATGCGTCGGGCTCGGTGATATTAATCGCGTTGGTTCGATATCCTGGTTGTTCAGGACGCAGGTGATTGTGTGTAAATCTTGATCTTGACATGTTTTTCTTTTTTTCTTCGAGCTCCTGTTGCAGCTTATCAGGTTCGTAGTTTCGTTTGAAGTACGCACGGGAAATTGCTTCGCATTCGATGTAAAATGCGGTAAAATCGTTGGTTTCTTCGAGACTTCGAATTGCGTCGGTGTAATCTTTCGGGCATTTATGACGCAAACTCAAGAATATATCGTGACGATCTTCTTCACCGATTCCTTCGGTTTGCATAACCCAATACGATACATATTCTTCGATAGTTTTGCATCCGGAATTTTTGAAGGTCGATCTCTCAATCGCAGACATCAAGTCTCGTTGCATACGGTGGCTCCAATACATCCGTATAAATAACCGTTTTAGAAATTGATATGAACATCCGGTATGTTCTAATTGTTGGTGAATAGCAGTAACAGTTTTGAAAGCGAATTCTAGGAAGTATTGAGGTATTTCTTCTCTGGTCAGCTCCATTTTTGATGCGAAGTGATCGAATTCTCGAATAAATCGATGAGGGCTTCTCATATCGTGGCCAGGTTCGAATGGTTTTATATACGATAAACGAATTAAATCTCGGCTAACTGCTTTTCGTGCTGCTTGATTGAAGGAACGTGGTGTATGTTGATCTCGAATAGGAGTTCTATCGAAATTTTCTACCGGTGCATTGTTTTGAGATGCGATGTGTAAAAATTGATCTACTGGATCAGGTTGATAAGTAGGTAAACTTCTCATTGACCTTGATAAGATCGGAAACGAATTACGTTCATTGTGTGTTGGAAAATCGGAAGCTTCGTCTCGTTCATCTTGAATTAGTTGGTTAGGAATAAGATTATTTGCGTCATTTTGGTGTCTGATGAAATCTGCGATTCGATGTTGGTTTTGAACAGGAACACTAGTTGAGCGATCTCTGCCTGAGAAATTACGTAGATTTCCTCGCTGTGGCCTAGACGGTGTTGCTGACATTTGTGTTTTGACGGTGTTTTGTATAGCTTGGTTTGTTTGATTGAATTTTGACATGATGGTATCAAAAGTGTTTTCAGTTTCAAGTGGTTTTTGTTCAAGGGTTTGAACACGAGATTCGATTTGTTGAAAAGCTTCACATACGAATTTTTTATGGTTTTCTAATTTCAGATCGATGGTGTTGAATTTGTCGTTTATTAATGCTATGACCTCCTTTTTGTCATCTGTAACCTTTTTTTCTAAATCTTCGAGTCTGTCGGCTATAAGACTACACATCCGTTTAATATCCTTGAATGCGTTTGTAATTTCGGTCTCGGATTTTCTATTTTCATTATCTAGGCATTCACCGTAGTTGCTAAAAAATTTCTCAGCTGCTGCCTGTGCTACTCGGTCGACTTGTCGTTGAAATGCTGAGTTTTTAATTAAGTATCGACGTCAACCGCAGACGAAGTTGGAGTTGAGACTTCGGTTATTCCCGATGATAAATTTGGTGTTAACGGATTAGAATATATCGATGCAGGTTTATTATCATTACCTTCGGGATGCATTTCTTCGGTACCTTCTTTGTCAATTTGGGTGATTGTCTCATCTATTTTGCTAATCTCGTCAGCAATTGATGGGTCCGTTTCGTTCTTTCCTAGGCGTTCTAGTAGGATAAACTTTCGCTCTAATAGGTTCTCGCGTAGTTGTAGCCTAGTTTTGGTATCGCCTGGGATGATGTTGGTAGGTGTCACCTTCGTGGTTTTGGTAATGGCATCCGACTTGCCACTGGGTTTTGGATTCTTTTCAGCATTTGCGACCGCCTTGAATGCGACTTTATCCTTTTCTTTACCCATTTACACGAATTGTTTTGAGAAAAACAATTTTAGATAAACTCTTACGAGTATGGTTGCGTGGATTGTTTTAAAAAAAACAATTTTAAATAATAGATTGTTTTGAGAAAAACAATTTTAAATAAACTCTTACGAGTATGATTACGATAAAAGAAGATTTGATTTAAATACTTCGATTAAGGAAATTCGATTAGAAAAGATTATGACGTGAGGGAATTATCATAAAAGAAGTGCATGTGTGTGCGAGAACGAGAGAGCGCTTGAGCAAGCCCACACCACGGAGCAGGGCGACCCGAAAAAGCGAGATAAAAAGAAGAAATACGGAGAAGATAAGAAACGTAAAGAAATCTACGTACTGACATGCACGCCCGCACCTGCAATTAGCCTAGGTAATGAAATACATACGCTACAGAGCAAGTGCACACGCCAGTACATGAAAATAGAGAAAGAAATGTGCGAGTTTGCCCTCAATAGAGACGAGTTAACTCTATCAAGATTGACTCAACACTTAAAAAAAGTAGAAAGAATGAGTTGAAAAAAAAACGTAATTTTGAAGGAAAATTGGAATAATAATAAAAATAAAGAATAGAAAAGAATAGGTTTAACATTCGCCACCCAGAGGCATGTAGGCCTAGGATATAGAATGTTATTCCTCTACATAGAAATTAAATTAAACTTAGGTAGCCCTTCATGTTGTGCAAGCACATTAAACAGAAGGGGTCCCTGTTCGGGCGCCATTATTTATATGTTACGAGAACATAAAAAAAATAAAAAAATTATAAAAAGTGTAAAATATTTATAAAAAAGAAAAAGAGATTACCCTGCTCCATGGCGAAAGAATCCCCAAGACCCCCCCATCCCACACACACACACACGCGTTAAAGAAATTATCTCATATTATAATAAAGGTATAATATATTGAAAAAGAAAAACATAAGAAATTAAAAAAAAATGAAAGAAGAACCATGGATAACGAGTGAAAAGTAACATCAAATCTTTAAGATTAAAAGTAAGGTAAATCTTTTGAAAAGGTGTGTGAGCATTATGATATTCTTTTTCTCCCACCCTTCCATCTAAAAGAGATAAGACTTTTATATTGTAATACCTACCTATATCAGTTTTAGATATAGGTAGGCATCCCTGACAACACAACAACACACACACACACACACACACACACACACACACACACACACACACACACACACACACACACACACACACACTTCATCATGGAAAACATTTAAAAAACCATAATCTGTCGATTTCATGACGTACGTTGAAAGTAACAAATCACAGTTTATATGGAATATTTATGTTGGGGCGTTTTTGTGAAGCTTGGGGTGATTTGAGAAAAAATTGTTTGAAATAAAAGTTGTTGGAAATTCAAAAAGGAACGTTTCTTGTATCAACAATTTTTTCGTATCTTTTGAAATTTTGTCATAATTTTACTATATTGCTACAATTGAAAGGGTTGAAAATTTCATATCAAAGGTTTCTGGAGCGTTTTGAAATTTCTGGAGAAAATGAAAATCACGCTGGAAGCTACAGAACGGATCAAAAATGCGAAATTTGAATTCCACGTGTTCGGATTAGGGAGAAATCATTACGCGCGATTTTCAACTATTTTTCCAAGATGACTCGATTTTTTTCATAAAAGTTGTAATTTTTAACAGAAATTTTGTTATGTTCAATTTTCAAAAATTTTTTTAAAAATCGAGAAGTAAACTTGAGTAGCTAAAATTTTGGTCTCTGAAGTTTTTTTGACGTGCTCTTTCCAAAAATCAAGGTTTCATCAGTTGATTATGAATTCTTTCGTAAGGATGATGTCATCGCCGGAGCACACTGTATATTTCTCGTATATCAAAATTAATAATTAAATTTAAAATCGACGAACCATTCGTTACGCGGAACGAATTAAGCATCGTGTTGTTTTTTGCGATCGCGTAAATTTTGACAACGCTTTAAACACTCGCTTTTTTTTTTTAGCGTTAGTTTTCAAAGGCCAGCAGGCGTTTACGGAACTATGGTAGCATTTCCGACGAAGCACGCTCGGCGTTGAAATACTTACGAGCATTACATATTAAAACGAAAGACGTATACGATTCCGAGTGGCGTATCCCACGTACGCGAAACGATACTACGATGGTGAAATTGGAAATTGAAAAATTTGATTTAACGAGACGCGAGCCGCGTATACGTATTTTTTTCGCCGCTCTCGAAATACGTAATACGCTCGACGGTAATCGACGCTCATCTAATGTTTTCATATTTTATGTTATGTTTCAGGTAAGCGAGAAATATAAGGCAGACGGCCAGAAGCTAAGGGATCGTAATTACTTTAACGCGTCAGATTCGTCGGCGAGTTTTCCATATCGGGGTGGCGGAAACGTGATGTGGAGAAAAAAAGGACGAAAATAGCTCTCTCGTTCGTCGAATTGATAAATTTGATACTTATTCGAATTGCCAGCGACGTATTACCGCATATCATATATGTCGGTGCATACGCGACTAGCGCACGAGGTACGTTGGGAGAAACGCGAGGAAAAAATACGGGATGAAATACGTTTAAAAATTCACGACGCATTAGACGTGGCACGTTGTGCTGTGTGTGGCGTACAACACGCGTCTAAAATCATTTACTCACGGAAGTCTCGCGTACTCGACGAACCGAGAGCTAAGAAATATATATATATAATAAGCTCGAATCCTCTATTCGGCCATTTGTTGATGAAAAAAAATTATCCAACAGCGAAACAGAGGAGAGAAGGGAAGGAAAACGAATGTTGAACGGGTACTGAAAAATCGCTTCGAATTTTCAGCCAAATGGCAAACTCGGCCCAAAAAATTTGAAATATTAAACAAGAAAAATCTTATAAAATTTTTTACTCGCGGAGCGTATGAGAAAAAAAAACTAGAAAGAGGAAATTCTCTGAAAGGGAAGAAAAGTACCACGTATCCGGAGTTCTGGAGAAAAAAGGTAATTGAAAAATTCTACATAATGTACGACGAGTATAAGGTTAAAATAAGTATTTTACACGGCGGATATACTGTAGTATTTCGAATAAAAGAAAATAAATGAACTAAGCTTTGAGCTCCGGCATACGCAACGTAAGCCTTTTCTTATTATAATGTTACGCGTAGGTATAAAGTATTTAATCTATGGGCCGAAGAAAATTACCAAAGTGCAACTTTTCTTGCTTTACCTTTTTGCAAAAATTGCCTCGAGTCCGTTAAAATAAAAATGAGAAAAGGGGTATAATTAATTTGAGGTAATAGGTATTAAAAGTGCACCTTTTGTTAAGGGGTTCTCATTTTATGGAATGGTTTATACATGAAAACCTGGTAATATCGTTTGTTTTTGGGGTAAATTTTGTTAGTTGTGACTTTCAAAGATGTTAGTCGAGGTAATGTAATTTTATGAAGTTGCTAGTGATATTAATTTTGACGATTTACTTGTGTAATGAACGAAAAAATAATTTGGGAAGTCTGTGTTGGAGAGAAATACACGCAGAGTGATTTGACACGTGTCTGCAATGTCGCATGATGTGGTATTATGAGTAACATGTTGTAATGATTCATTTCTGGCGCTCGTGTCATGTAATTCTTCGTTGATTGTGTGATTCAAGGTGCGAAGTATGTCATATGACATGTATAATGTCGTAAAACATGTCATGTGACATGGTTTTTGAAAAATGGCACGACACGTACATTTGAAACATATGCTATGTGTCATGTTAGATACTTTCCATTGAACTGTGTCAGTTGAAATGTCATGTTATTCAACATTTATGACTTTTGTGCTTGTGTTGTTTTGTGCATGTGCAATGACTATACCCACATGTGTCATATGTTGCGCAATTAGTGCTCTATCACATGTTTCTCGGATTAGTAACGTCACATGTGTTCTAGCATGTGCTGTATGAAACGAGAAACGTTGAGTCAGTCTCGTCTCATGCATTGGACAACATGATTACTAACGAATGATGTCGCTTGAAATATATCTTGGATGTCGTGACGTATTCGATGACTTGTATGTCATATGTTTCCTTATAATTTAATTTTGGTTTCATGTGACATGTGTCACTGATCATATGTCACGTGACATGTTTTCTTCTTGAATTGAAAAATCTCACATTTCCTAGACCAAAATTGATGCGTCTATCGAATTCCCGAACAACTAAGAATATCATCAACAAATGGCGAAAAGCGAAAAAAATATCTCGTCTCATTTTCAACTCGATTTTTTTTCTACCCTCCAAACGTGCGGAAAAAAAAGGGTGCAAGATGAATAGAAAAAGAGGGAAAAAACGGTAAAAATCATTAGAAGAGTTAAAAATGAATGAGAATACCTAATACGTAGTAATTTGGTTATTTTTTGGTGTATTTTTCGTACGTTTTTTGTGCACCTCTCTCACTCTCTCTCTCTCTTTTTCTCACTCGTCCGTTTGTACAGAATGAATTATAGCTTTTTTACACCCCTAATATTAAATTTGACTTACGAATTTTTAAAAGTTTTATATTAGTTTGGTTATTTTCTCATAAATTTTCATCGCGTATGTTAAACGTACTATCTCAAGTTCTAATCATTGAATTTTTGAAATTTTCAAGTATTCGTCGAGGGTGTTTTATTTGGCAGTGAAAAAAAAAAAGGTGGAAAAAAAACGTCGGGTAATTTGTTAAAAGCGCGCGCGGGTTTTACCGGTGGTATTTTTTTCGGGCGAATTTTTACGAGTAAGAAGGTGTTGCAAATTATTTGGTGTTTGTGTCAGAATTTTGCGATGTAATAGCTTTTAGCATTTGTTTTGTATTCCATTTGCGGAATTCGTAGCTTTTTTTCGTTTTTTTTTCGCTTTCTCTTGTGAACGGAGTGAATTAGGGTGTTTTTTTAAGCATTGTACTTGAGAGGTATTTTCGGGAGGTGGAATTTTAGCGGCGTAGTTTTTAATCTTGTTTGCTTCGTGTGTTACGGTGCAAACGTTTTGAAAGCTTTGAGACGATGTGATGATAGCGAATGAGTTTGGAATGAAAAGGTATCGCGAAAGTGAAAATGATGGGTTTTTATGATTGTGCGATTTTGTGATTGTTTTTCACGCGAGGTGTGGAACTAGTGATGAGTATTTGGGGAATTTTCGATCAGCTGGGTGGTTTTTGTCGATGAAAGAAATTTTATTTTCATATTTTGATATTTTTAGATGTTGACTTCATGAGGACGAATTTTGGAAATCAGAAAGAAAAAGAGTAGAAATAGAACGATTGTCCGTAAATGGCATAAAAAAAACCCAAAATTGTAAATTTTGAAGGTCGAAATGCGCGTGGTATTTTTCTCATAATTTTTTTCTTCGTTGCTAAGAATTTGAAAAATCGCTTTTTTAGATTATTAATGAAAGAAAGCGTTCGTTTGTGGTGGAATTTTCTCAATTTAATATTTCATTGCAATGTTTTTTTTTCGACAAAAAAAAGGTGAAAAAATTTCTCGTGATAGGATTTTAACGATCCCATGATTGTTATCCATCTTTTCCTTCGTCCCTTTTGGAACAGAAAAAAATTTATTTTGAGTAAAATTACGAGTATTAGAGAAGTTGAACTTTTCAATAAGACGATGCTGTTTTAAAAATTTATCACTATTTAACGCAAACTCGTAAAGTTGGAAAATTTTTCAAATTTTTTTTAGCTTTTTAAAATTTTTGTCAAATAAAAAAATACTCGATAATACCCGCAGAAAATTGCTGGAAGGTTACAGAAAGTTTTCAAAAGTTCGCTGGAACCTCTGGTGAACGTTTCTGGAGCATTTGTAAAAGATTGCCAGACGACTGCAAACGAGTAAACGAAATCTGCGTTTAAAAACATAGGAAAAATGGCCCATCGGTAAATTACATCAACTCGGGAAACGGTAAACGTTGAATTTAGCGAATTTCACGGGCTAAAATGTCTCGTAGAAGGTGACTCGAAAAAAGAAAGCGTTAGTAAAAAAAAATTGTTTAATCCTTCGAAACACGTACGTGGTGTATTTTGTCGCGATAAAAAGAGCTCAACGATGCGGCGACGACTACGAAAAGCGTATTTAAATTCGACGAAGAGTTTACCCGAAGGCCGTCAAAAGACGAAACGGGTCGTTTTGACGGTGCACTTGTAACAATTAGAAGGTATCGTTGGCCGCCATTTAAATACTGTGCAAATATCTAACCCGAAGAGTAAATCTAATTAACGACCTGGCCACCGAAATGTATTCTTGTACGCGTATACGCGTGTATTACGCGTAGTATCCTCTATAAGGACTAAGGACTGAGAAACGACTGGATGGGATGTGCGTGGACGGGTCGAAAAAACATAGAAGGTAACATCGTGCATGTACCACGATGCTATGGCGAGACTGCGGCGAAGAAGCGGCCTGGGAAAGTCGAAGGGTATTGGTTTCTTCTTATTCAACGACATGGAGATGTATACGTATGTTGGACGTGATAAATATGTTACGGCGATTTGTTCATTAAACATACGTGAAAAAGACAAGATCAACGTTGCGAAGATGGCCGGAGACGAGACCGCGAAAAAGGGCGTAGTATTTTTCACATTTGCGAGAGGCGCTTTCAGACACGAAATTGAGATATTTGGTTTTTCGTGTTTCACCGTTAGCACGTACACGAAACGAAATAATTCGTCAAAAGTAAACGAAACGTAATATCTAAAACCGCAAAAAGGTCTCGAACCCTGCGATTCGCTCTCTTCCCGAGGCCCCGGTATCGTCTCGTTACGTCCTGCGAGGGAAACGCGGCATACGGGAGGACTCGACGCATACATTAAAATAAATGAATATTCATTTATATTAAACGGCCTCCGCGTTAAACGTTTAGCCTAAACGAACATGTTGAAGGCGGTGTCTGTATGCGGCTTCCCCCTTTTTTTTCCACTCTGTTTCCCTTTCTGTGCGTATATGCTGACAAACGAAGCAACAGAATTGCCTTTCTGAGAGCAACCTCCCCGAATACGTACCCGGTGATGTGTTTTCTCTTGTATTTTAATACGGCGCCGACGATGACGGTGGCGATGTGTTAATGGACTATGAAGAATGGAAAACTGTTGCTTCGAAATGTATATTAGACAGGTAGTTATGGTTAATTTTTTGATTTATAAAGTCTGCGAGGGTTTTTTTTCGTCTGTTCGTACTTCGTAGAGCAGCCGGGATTAGCGAGTGATTTTTTTGCGCGCGTTGGTTGAAAATGCGTGGGAGGGTTTAATTTCACGACGGCGCGGGGTTCGTGCGAGGATTTTTTGCCAGCACGGAAAACGACGACGAGTGCAGCGGGGATTCGAGATAAGTTTTTCGCGGTTTTTATGCAGAAGTCTAATTTTCAGAATTACTAGATGGAAATTTTCTTCGGCAGAGTTACGAGGCACGTGAAGAAAATCCGATGAAAAGTCGGTTTATCCGGTGCTAGCTGTGAAAATTTTGACTTGGATTTATTTCGAGGAATTTTTCTCAATTTTTGACGCGGAAAATTATCGGGGAAATTTTTACACGAATTTGTTAAACTTTTAAGAAAGAAGTGAGGTTTTAATATTTTTTTTCAAGCTGAAATTCTGGGGGTTGTGATTTTTGTTGAAAAAGTTCCTGCAACGTCTCCCCGCTTCTGTACAACTTTTAAGTAGTATAGGGTTTTTCCGTAGATCAGAGTGGAGTATGGGTGAAAGCTGTGATTATGAAAGTTGCTAGGAATTGAAAGAAGACCTTTTTTTGTTTTATGGATTTTTTTTATGCCTCCTCGCAGTCTCAGGTTATTTACCGAAGAAACCAATTTTTATTATTTTTGCCCCAACGTCGTTAATGTAAGGGAATTTTGTGGACCAGGGGCTGGTCTGAGATGAAAAATAGCAGAATGAAAGTTGCAGGGAATTAAAAGAATATTTTTGAATACGGAATTTTTCATTGTATCTCTTCAAGTTTTCGAGATATCGCAGAAAACCTCATTTTGGGTGAATATAGTGAGGAAAGCTTCCGAGACACTTTCATGAAAACCTCAACTTCGGTAAAATTTTCTAATTTTCCCTCAATTTTGCAATTTTTAAAATTTTTCCAACACATGTATTGACCTTGAAAATTCATTTTTTAAAATTACGAAACATTTTCTTCTATATTTCTGCACGTATACTGGAGACATCTTTCACTTCAGCAATATACAATTTTTGCATAAAAAATTCGCCCTTCTTTGACGTCGTTTTATCCCCCCCCCCTTCATCCTCTTCCTCCTCCTCCTCACAATTCTTTCAACCTCGAACGAATAATTTTTGTATTTCACTCTGTCCTGGAAGTCTTATCGCCTTTAACTTCATTTACCAGTTCCTCGTATTTCCACAACCGCCTGCCATTAAATTTCCAACTTCGATTCTGGATTACGTAACTTCATCGAACTACCTCCTACTTCGTCGACTACGCGGGAATTACCTAAAAACGTGCACACACTTATACCACGAGGCGACCTCTGACAAGGCGATGACATTCAAATCGTCCAGAAAATTTCCACACTTAGCCTGGCACCGATATCCGTTTACGAGGCGATATAGAATTTCGTAATACCAAATTACCAGCAACACGGACGATTAACTATAATTATATCGGTCGACGGGTGATATTAAAAAGCCAAAGAAATACGACCTGTGAAAGTAGTAAAATGGTGTAAGGCATGCGGCGTAAAATTAATTTGACACTTTTAAGAAAAACGAATCATTATAGCTGTTAACACTATTGATCCGGATATGTTAAAAATGAAAACGACTGACACGAAGCATATACCGCGTGTATCGGGTATTAGCGCAATACTCAAAATCAGTGTTTCCCAGATTACCATCGTCGTTTTAGGTCGTATACCGAGGGGGTTGGTTGAAAATATAATAGCACGGGGGTGAAATTACGCTAGGATAAAATCCCAGCTATACGACTATTTCTTTATACGTGTCTCGTATAATTATAATTAGCAAAGGTGTTTTATTATTAGTTTTAAGCCGGGAATACGCATTAAAAAAATGTTTATATCAGACGTAGAATAAATTAAAAACATATTTTTATGTATAATGGTTTAAACGAGTCGCAAAAAATAAATACGCCGGTGTCGAGAGTACGCGGCGCGTTATCCGTGAAAAAAATTTCCTCCGTTGGCGTGTACCATCGTATATGAAAATAATTGAAAAAACGCGTATAAGAACGGTTTTTAATACCGGCCATTTGGTTTAATAGTCCAAAGGATAAGGGCCCAATTGAGAAACGTATGATATATTATCGCCATTAGCGTCGTAATTCCAAAGTCATCGCTATATCGCGCACGCTAATTTTATATCACGAGATATGCTTCCTTTTGGTAGGAGTCATTTCGTGAAATTACTATCTTCGCTAAGTACACACACACGTAAAACCATGTCATTATGATTCGTTAACCAATTAAGCTTCAATTATCGATGAAAAAAAAAAACGCGCTCGTGAATTCGTGTAGTATCGAGCAAGCACGTAATGACTTCAAACCACACTCAACAGTCGACACTTGCCTTTGCGGTGGGAAGAACTCATACGACTACGAATGATTTCCTCTCTATTGGAACATTCGTCGAACACGCGAATCTAAAATATTAACCTTCGTGATATTCGTTCGTAGAAGTCGTTCTGGCCGGGGACAGGTTTTTATTGTTTTATTGACGAAACACATGTCACTTTCGATTCGAATTTTAGCGTCGTACTCGCAGCGATAGCTACGATGACAGGCGAAGCGTTATTCCTTAATGATAATCGCGTTTGAAATTAATTCGTCACGTTAGCAATATCGCGACGTCAAGTTGCAACGCTTAATAGGTGTTGTCGGGTAGATCCGAGATGTTCGGTGTTGTCCGCGTACTTTCTTAATGAGAGTATTTCATTAATGTCCGCATTCCTTTTTTGCGTTTCGAGATGGAAAGGTGTGAATAGAAGTGCGAAAGTACTGTAATTAGGATGAAAGAGGAATAGCTGCGATATGAGTCATTATGGAGTGGGTTTCAAATTACGAGTAGATGTATCGTTGATATTGAGCTTTGCGTGTAAGGGGATGATTTGAGGGGGAAATTGTTGGAATAAAAGTTGTAGGGAATTAAAAGGAGAAAAATTTTTAATTTGACTTTTTTTTCGTATCGTCGAAATTTTGAGATATCGCGGAAAACCTCATTTTGGATGATTGAAAACCCTCTTGAGATGGTTCTTATTTTCAAAATGCGAATTTTTCGGGTGTCACTCTTTGAAACCATCGCCATATTACCTACTACGACAAAAAGAATCCCTGGAAAATTTAGGTAAAATCGATCAATATCGAGCCATACCTCAAGCGAGTCAAGTTCAAGTAGTAGCGAGAACGCGTCGCGCATTAGCTACCACGGGCAACCAGCGGTACGAACACCGTAGCGCTCGGACTTTGAAACGCCGGCAGCAGCGACGTTTTACCGATGATGCCGCGTGGTTCAGCGGAGATAGTCATGCGACGCGACGGGCTATTCAAGTTGAAAAGTTTTAACATGTTTGAAACGCAGGTTACCCGTGATCGATTTAAATGAAATTTTCAAGAAATCACTTTTAAATGTTGGGTAACCATTTAAAAGGGGTTTAAAGGTCATAGCTAGTAAAAACGTGTCGAAAATTGACACGTGAAATTTTCGTGTTTATCGGCGTACCGCGGGTCGCTCGTGCTAACTGACGCGCGTCGCGCTCTAACCGCTACTTGAACTTTACTCGTTTGAGATACGGAGAAACGGATGAATTTTGACCGATTTGGGCCTTTTTATGGGGTATTTTTTTTTTTAAAGCTTCGAACAGGAGAAATTTCAAATAATGAAATACAGATTTGACTCATCTTCATTATCTGAAATTCAACGCATCAACGAGAAACACGAGTCATTGTCTTTGAACTAGTGAACATTAGCTCCATATTGAGTCTCGATCAGTATCACATCATCTACGTATCGAATTACACCGAAGTAATATTAGCTTTATCGCTCATCCAAGATCTACGAGCCGATCGCGATGTCCTCGAAATACTCCGTTTCGAGCGACAGCACGCTTAACTAAATAAGACATCTAGAACGTACCAAGACGCAATGTCGCAACGTCTCGTGAAATCCATTCGGAAATGTTTATTTGGCTTCGAAAAGCGTACGCACATACTTGCGGCGAGCGCTGTTTCGAGGGCGTCGACGAAATACACCTTTGAAACCAGGTGATCGGAGTTAATACGGTGATACGAAAAGGTGCGAAGTACGCGCGGCACATTTGGAGGAGTCGGGGGAGGGTGTTTAAATTGATGTCGAGCACGAGGCAGCGTCTATATACACAGTGGAACTTCACAAAGCAGCGTATCTTTTGATGGGTGGTAATTCGTTTAGGCGAATATGTTTATCGGATTAGACGATTTAAGCGCGCACGAATTGAATTTCGACGAATGGCGGGATTTGTCGAAGCCCGGTGGTTGTTTGGAGGCGATTTAAAGGCGAGTGTTGGGGTTTATGGTGTAAATATGGTCGCTGAGGCCAGAGAACGGGAAAAATTCCGCGCGAGAACGTGAGAGATGCATGTAACGAGAAATGGAGTTTGGTGGAGATGCGTTGATGTAGAGGGAGGGGGTGAGAGAAGAGAGCTAAAATCTTCGTTGTCAAGTTTATTGAGGGTTTTTGACATGACTCGTGGCATTTTTTCGACTGCTTGTTGAATATACTGAAAAAATGGGAGTAATGTGATTTTAAATCTTCTCGGACCGATAATTCAATAAATATACAAAATAGACAAAATTTGCATATAACCAAATTTGTAGATCTCAGTTAGTACTATCAAATATGTCAGGTTCAAATTCTGCTTAATTGCAATTTTTAAGGAATTACAACGTTTTGAAATTTTCAAAAGCTCGATAAACATTATTTTAAGTTTGAAAAAAATCAAGTTTTAAACTTTTCCAACGTTTTTGGAGAAATTAACGATATATTTAACTTTCATTCATATATTCAGTGTGTTCTTATTATGGAAAATATTAATTGTTTCCATTCAAACGAAGATTATTCCATGCTCTATCACAGTTTTTTCTCACTTCCGTCGAAAAAACGACAACGAAAAAAAGCAGAAAACTCGCTTAATCAGCATAATCGACATAACGATGGTTCTCTTGGGTCGCGGATAGATGGCGAAATACGAAAGCGCTCGCACAGTAGAAGAGGCGTTGGCAAGCAGTCCTCCGAGCTCTGGCTAGATTTGAAAAAGGAGAATGTATCAACCAAAAAATGTCTTATTTTAATGAAAATAAGAAATAACTGCGAGTTTACGGCTCGAAAAAGATAAGTATAAGGATTTGTATTCATTTAGTAGTCGAGATAGCAAAGAAATCCGAACATAAAATACACGTGTTACAAAGTCCCTTTTTCCGGGCGCCTCCCTCCCCCGTGTAACCTTCGGTAGCGCATATAAAATGCTAACAAATTTCGCGCCCCGAAACGCGTATTTTGCATTCTTAACATTCTTTTTTGTGAATATTCTCCGACGTTAAGTTTTTCCGGCGCGTACACACTTTTCGACGAAGACGCGTAATTAAAATTTTAATTTGTATCCGAAGCGATGGTTCGGAGCGGGTTTTTTTCGTTCACCTGCGTATCGAGGCTTTTGTTTGGGGGTCGCGGGCGCGAACTCGCGACGTACGTCGTGAGGTTTGTGTAGGTGGGCTCGTGTATGGTGATTTATTGTAAGCTCGGTTGTTAAATTATTTATAAATATTCAACTGTTGCCGAGGAATTTAATATCGCGCGAAGAGACGGAAAGCGAGTAAAGTGAAAATTATGTAAATAGCGTAATAAAAATGTTTCGATAGCGATTTACGTACTCGCACGAGGCGCACTGAGGTATGGTCTCGTCTTATTAATTAAATGACGCGTAAAAGGGAGTTTTATCGTTTTGGGGAGGTTTTTTTCCCATCTTGTGATGGCACAGTGTAGTCTCGTTAGCGTAGGAGGTTCTCGAAAGGAGGAAATTCTTGAAATGTTTCGCTTTCGCGGGGGTTCTTGATTGAGGTGAGTTTTTTACCTATCTTTTCCTGTGTTTTTTTTAGGGGGGATCAGTGTTGCCTCTGAGGAGAAATTTTTGAGAAATTTTTCGTGAAATTGTTATTAATTTAGGAAATCCAAGTTAGAACTTGTTCGTTCGTTGCAGTAAAATTATTATTTTTGAAATGATCATCCGAAGGAAGAAAATTGTTTAAAGTGACACCCCTCTCTCACTTTACTATCGTTTCATTCAACTTGTAATTAAAACCTTTTCATTATCGCACTTGAAACCATG
Source organism: Maconellicoccus hirsutus (assembly GCA_003261595.1). Classification (NCBI taxonomy): domain Eukaryota; kingdom Metazoa; phylum Arthropoda; class Insecta; order Hemiptera; family Pseudococcidae; genus Maconellicoccus; species Maconellicoccus hirsutus. The sequence continues at coordinate 82,495 of QBDW01006022.1, read as the reverse complement.
CTTCCGTTTAATTTACAGTTTACACCAACATCCGTAATGTTTTCCCCATCCGAAGAAATTGGTTTATTGTTCGTGACAAATACAACCCCTCGAAAGTATCTCAGACAATTGACCAAGGAACACAACGCCTTAATACGTCGAATAAAGGTGAAACAAAAAAAGACAAACGAAGAAAGTGTCGTATAGTCCAGCCTGGACACGTCAACTTACACGTTTGAAATCCGGCGGATATCGAGTGGGATACGAGATAGCGAGATACCTATTACCTATCTCGAAAACGCGGAGGGAAGACGAGGAAGGAGTAGACGAAAAAAGGAAATCGTACGCAGAAAGCAAATAATCTCGTTGAAAAGTAAATACCAGGATTACGGGATTCATTACTGCCGCGTTGTTGGACGACGTGTAGGTGAAGCGATCAGGGGTTGCCAATAAGTACCAAAAGTACTCGACCAAAATGGACGAATTACCTTTCTTTTTGCTTCCTTTTATTCATTCTTTTACGGTTCATTTGATAAGACGAAAAAAGATGACGGGGGTTCTTTTCAAGGGTTGAATAATCTTATACGTTTAAGCGTTTACACACGAAGATAGTGGACTATATTAAACGACTTTGTTGAAAAGTTCTTTCGTACATCTTCCAATTCCCTTGTACTGTCGAGTTATGCTAATACAAATCAAGCTCGTTTCTCGTGTATTCTCGAGATGTACTCGATACGAGGAATATATCGAAATGAAATAAAAAATACGCTGCGAATATAAATATTTAATAAATCGACTAGTTGCGTCACATCACGAAGGTACGCTTTTCAGACATCTGTATTGTACTCGACTTCGCGCCAAGTCGAGTTTTTTTTTTGCGACGTCGAACGGGGGCGAGTGATGTCGCAACAAAACACAGATTCCGTATCGATTCATAAGCACAATAGTGAACCAATTTTTACCTATTGACAGGACGAGACGCGTATCGTGTATAGAGACAAAAAATGAAAAAAATATTAAAGTAAATAAAATTCACTTTTGAATAAAACCGTCGTGAAGAGAGAATAGATGTACCAAAGCGTGAGGAACAATGTGATCGAGTTTTTTTCCCTCTTATCTATGATACAAATGAAAAAGCGAAATTTAATTTTCATAAGGTTCGGGTTTTTTACGTCGATCGAATTACAACTCGAGAGGAATTTGGAAGTGCTTTGTGAAATTATTATAATTTTTTATGCATGGAAATTTTTTTCGCGTAGTTCATGCGCTGAATTTTCATAGGTTAGGTTTTGAGGTCGTTTGTGGAATATTCTCGAGTGACGAGGAAATCGTTTTTGTCGTTTTTTCGAGCATTTTAGGCTTGATGGAAGTATACACGTAAAAAGGAATTATAGGCAGAGTTTTATGGATGAGATGGTATAAAAATTCCCCTTTCGATATTGAGAAAATTTTACGGAAAATGGGAATTTTTTTCGAAGACGAAATACTTGAAATTTTAGCTTTTTTCTTTCTAAATACTCACTAAGGATCGAAAAAATAATTGAATCTATAAAATTTTGTTTGAAGTTATTCACTATTTTATCAGAACTGTATAAAAACTGGTGACATTTTGTTTAAATAGTTTAAAATAGACCAAAATTTATTTAAAATTTCTTTAAAATGCACTAAATTGTCAAAATGTAGTTAAAATTGTTCAAAATTGTTGAAATGTTGTTGAAATTGTTCAGTATTTCTTCATAACTGGAAAAAAAACTGTAAAAATGTTGTTAGAATGGTTTGAAAACAATTAAAATTTGTTTAAAATGGTTTAGATTTGTATAAAAACTGTATAAATGTCGTTAAAATAGTTTGAATTCGATCAAAAATTTGATTAAAATTTTTTAAAGTTGCATAAAAACTGTTAAAATAGTTTTAAAACGATTAAAATTTGTTTAAAATCGCAAAAAGCCATTTAAATGTCAATAAATTACTTTAAAATTCATCAAAATTTGTTGAAAATTGCATAAAAACTGTTAAAATGTTGAAAAAATAAATTAAAATTCATCAAAATTTGTTTAAAATTACTTTTAATCATCAAAATGTTGTTGGGATTGCTTAAAATTGTTCAATGTTTGCACAAAATTGCATAAAAACCGTTTAAATGTTGACAAAATTGTTTAAAATCGATCAAAATTTGTTTAAAATTGCAAAAAACTATCGAAATGTTCTTAAAATAGTTTAAAATTGAATAAAGTTTGTTCAGAATTGCATAAAGACTGTTGAAATGTTGATGAAGTAACGTAAAGTAGATCAAATTTTATTTAAATTTGTTTAAAATTGCCAAATTCTTTGCAATTTTAAACAAATTTTAATCGATTTTGAACTATTTCATCATTTCAACAGTTTTTGTGCAATTTAAAAAAAATTTTGATCGTTTTTAAACTATTTTGATAGTTTTTTGCAAATTTATGCAATTTTATACTAGTTTTGATTGATTTTCAACTATTTTTAACTACATTCTAACGAGTTTTGTGCAATTTTAAACAAGTTTTGATCGTTTTTAAACTATTTTAACATTTTAACTGTTCTCATTGAATTTAAGCAATTTTAAACAGTTTTAACGACATTTCAACTGTTTTTATGCAATTTTAAACAAATTTTGATTGTTTTAAAACTATTTTTAACACCTTTTACGCAATTTCGATAAAATTTTGAAGTATTTAAAACAAATTTTGATGAATTCTAGGGCATTTCAATTTCATCAACAATTTGGTAGTTTTTAGTGATTTTAATCGAATTTTTCATCAACTTAATCGTTCTGCACAACTATTGTGCAAATTCGAGCAAACATTAATCGACTTGAAAGGGTTTTAACAACATTTTCACAACGTTTTGCTATTCTAACTAAGTATTGAACAACTTTAAACAATTTTAACAATTTTGGCTATGCTTGTTTAGTTTTAAGCAAATTTTTCATCAATTTTGAAGAAATTTTAAACAACTTTTAACGACTTCAATAACATTTTGACAGTTTTGTGTAATTTCAAGCAATTTTAATCAATTTAAACAGAATGTTGACAATTTTGAAGAATTTTTCATTAAATTTGTGCTGTATGTACAAATTTTATTCAATTTTAAGCCAATATTCATTATTGTTTACATGAATTTCCAAGGATGGAAGATGAGTTGAGCGAAGTTTTTGAAAAATATTAACAAATCGTTGTCTATGATCTAGGATTGGGGTAGGGGTGAGCATCAAATAGCGTTCGAGGTCAGCAAAAAGTGACCGGGCTCAGGGCAGCAAAAACCCGGATCACTTCCCTGCGCCAACCACCCTGAAAAATTGCACCACCTCATCGAATCTCGCCAACGTGAAATTCTACGTATCACTTCTCCAAGGGCTTAATTTCCTTCGGCGTTTAAAACTTGTCGATTAATTCGCAAAGTAAATATTTTGTCAAGTTGAAACCATCGTCTTGGCGAAATCTCCGCGGGTCGGTTCTCGACAATACGCAAATCTCGAGACGAAATATTCTTCGGGGTATTTTTTCACGTTTCAAAGTACGCTTCTCATCTTGTATTCGGGAATTTTTCATCGTCGTCCATTTCTCGTCTCTGGAGCCTTTTCGTGGCGGAATTTTGCGCACGAGCCTGCAGCAACGCTTTTTAATTAGACTTGTACTAATCTTCGGTACGCTCAGACACTTTAAAAGAGTCGCGCGCGCTATTAAAAGCGAAAGTGGTCTTTAGTCGAGGGTTTTGCTTGCGTATTTATAATTGAGTTTTTCCCCTATAATTTTCAAAAAGCATTCGCGGTGCTGTTTGTTCGAGTGTTTAATTAATGGCTCTCTGGTTCGGTGTGCTGTCTGGAAACGTGTACGATTGTCCGGTAAATTTGATTATTTCATTTCGTATTCGAAATTTGTACGCGACGGTGGCCTTTCTTTTCTCATGTTTAGGTGTTTGCATAGAGGTAACCGCCTTTTTGCTTTTTTCGCGTGCTTTTTGACGGATCTTTATACGCTTCGGTGATGGTCGGTTCGTACGATGGCTCTTAATTAACGCGAATTCTCCGTCGACTTGAAAACTACCACGTGACTTTCGACGATCGACAATAAGTCCAAGGTCATCGCAAGTTGGAGAAAAATCACCGTTTACGACGCTCGAAACTATTCCGAAAAAAATCCATACCTTTGCCAACCAAATGCAAGACTTATACTCGAATAAACAACCCAAACCTTGTGATTCGACGATTTAGTGTTATCCCTTCGAACGAGCGAATTTGCCAACTACCTGAAACGCGATTCGCGTACTTGGTCATTTCGGGAAAGACCTTTCGTCGACAATATGGAAATTCGAGGGTAATAAATTACCTCGGAATTATCAGCGCAACACGACAAACACGAAGAAGCTCCGCGACGAATGAATTCAACGTAATTACAATTTTCAAGATTCCACATCGGACGAAGGTTACAAGAACGTGGGGGTACAAGGGGATGATATTTTCGCGATGGAAGTCGTCCTTTACAACGTACTCGTTTATTCGTATATTTATTTTTATCGTAAAACGAGAAAAACGACCACGCCTTCGTGAGACGTAACCGCCACTCGGGCGCTTTTCCCAGATAAAATCCTCGCTTAAACGACGAAAACAGGCGGCGGACAAATTCCAAATATTTTAAGTGACTTTTTCCACGCATTACGCGCTCAAGAGGCGATGAGAGATTTATGAAAAAATAGTCTCTCTTGTAACCATTACGAATTTTATGTTTCGACTTTTTCCAGCCTATAGAACGTAGTGTTTGAAACTCCAGATCTTAGAAATATGGCAAATTTACACCAACGGCTAGTTAAACTCCAGTAACATCGACGTCTCGTTGCCGTCGTTGGTTATACATCGTGTGAAAGATATGTTTACGAGAACCACATGTAAAACTGGCGTTATCTTTAATGCTCCAAATGACCACCAACGCGTTTCTCGTCTAGTAAAACAACTGCTAAGTAGTATCGATAAAACCATCATTACGCGCGTCTTACAAAACGCCGAATGTCGAATACATCTCGCATGATGTTGCCAGAGATATTTAAACAAACGCGTTTATACACGTTTGGTATGTACGATTTAATGGCAGCTGCGCTTTGGAAACCCGTCAATGCGAGTGCTGCAGCTAAGAAGAAGAAATACCATTGTTTGGAGTCGTACACACACTTCCTCGTTTTGTTTTTGGTTCGGTTTTCGCCACCGTTTAGGGTTTGTTTATTTCCATATAACGTTTCCATTCCGCTTTTTGTTTCCAAGAATAAAAGAATATATAGATTGGAGTAATGGAAACGGTAGTTTTCGGTCATAGCGAGTCCGTATTTCCGGTGTCATTTGAATTATCCGGAACGACGAGGATGTCAAAAATTAATTGTTCGGAAGAATTAACGTCGAAGTGTTACGATCGGCGAGGCAGGGTGTAGGATCGATCACCTAATCTTTTTCTTTATACTACGTGAAATGTCTGCAATTCTGCATTCCTGAATTCTTACGCGTTCTTTGGTTTTCTTACGATAATGAAAATCTTCATTCGTAAGCGAACATGGTTTACGAACATTGTGGGGGGAGGTGGGATCGGGATTGAGAACCATTTTCTAAAAAAAATGGTAAAAGAAGAGAGGGTGTAAAATTTTTACGTGTTGATTCAAGGAAGAAAGAATTTTAGTACGACAAAGCAAGGTGTCTAACGGGCGGTGAAAGTAGTGGAAGTAGTGAAGAAGTAGTGATTTTAAATATAATAGTAAGTTATGAAAGTAGTGAAAAAGTGTATCTGTTCTTTACTATAAAGAATCAGCTTGCGTACAAGTCTGCAACACAGAGTGACATTTTCATGTCACTTTACGAGAATGACGTTCATCAAAAGACGTCATTTGACGTCACATGCCACTCGTCATCATAACACGTCGCCATAATAATGACTTGCCATCACACTACGTCACTTGACATGCTACCATGACATGACCATATGTCACTTCTGACCGTGATACGTCACCACGACAATGAATCCTCATCTATTATATGGTGTGGTGACATGAAAAAATTATGTTTTTCGTTAAATATGAATATATGACGCGTAGCACGTTTCGAGAGGGAAAAAATGATCACCTGATTTGTCATCGCACACATGATCATATTTCACTTATCACCATGACACTTGACCTTTCCAATGACGTTCATTGTAACAAGTCATTACATATCACATGTCACTTCGCGACAATGATATTCATCAGAAGACATCATTTTACGTCACATGCCACTCGTCATCATAACACGTCGCCATAATAATGACTTGCCATCACACTATGTCACTTGACATGCTACCATGACATGACCATATGTCACTTCTGACCATGGTAAGTCACCATGACAATGAATTCCATCGATTTATAAGACGTTTCAAGAGGAAAAAATAATCACCTGACCTGTCATCAGAAGACATCATTTTACGTCACATGTCACTCGTAAACATGACACGTCATAATAACAACGATTTGTCATCACACCATGTCACTTGACATGCTACCATGACATGACCATATGTCACTTCTGACCATGATACGTCACCATGACAATGAATTCCATCGATTCATAAGACGTTTCAAGAGGAAAAAATAATCACCTGGCCTGTCATCATAACAAGATTATGAGATATCGTCATGGCATGTCATCCGACATATGTGTATCACATGTCAATCATAACCATAACACGTCACCCTGATAATGACTTGTCATCGTATAGTATATTACTCATGATCATGATATGTCCCCATAATAATGACACTCATGAGCACGGCACTTCGTCATGACAACGGTTACCATGACATCTGCGTGACGCTTTTTCGTGACGATTTTCGATTCTGTGTGTCATAGTCAAGACGTAAAAATGTCAAAAATAATAAATTTTGTCGAAAAACAGTGCAAGGGTAAGAAAACCCGAAGACGCGAAATATTTTTGAAAAAATTACACGAAAATTGTTCATTTTTGATAAATCACTGGCTATTTTTTTTATGAATTGGCTGCACAATACCCCAAATCTGTCACCGTTATCAGGCGCCAATCACACCTCCGCGTTTGAACGCCTCTTCAAACGTCATTCTTCGCCGCTTCCGGTTTCCGAACACGTTAAAAATCGACGCCTCGTTTCTTCGGAGATAAAAATATCGTCTTCGCGAAAGACGATAAAATTGAAACTTTAGCGCTAGATAATCGCGTCGAGTGATTATAACGCAAACTCATAATGCCTTTCACGTATAACTTGTCAGAAGAGACGAAAATCTCATTTTTTACCATCAGACGCTTAAAACTTTCACTCCGGGTCACCGGCTCCGCCAAGTCAAACACATCGTGCGCTTTGCGAAGTAAACTGAAAAATTTTCTCAGTCTAAATCGGACTTAATCCCAATTAGTTCGAATTAACGACGCTTCGTTGAAATTCGTCCTCGATTCGAGGCTGCGAAAGAAAGAGAGAGAGAAAAAAAAGGCAAAAACCCCCGAAAATCCCCGCCAATAAAAAGTTAAAGGTACTGAGTCCATTATAGAGTGGTTTTATCGTATAGCGAAAAAAATCCCTTTTTTTTTCTCAGGCTTTCAAAACACGACGCAAAACAGTCACATCGACATTATGCGGGCGACGAAATTCAACGTATACACACGAAAACGACATCTCCGATGACCAAATTTCTTTGACGCTTTCCCCCCTCCCCCGCGCGTCAACGGTGCGGATCTCCTTTCCTATACTTGCTCGGTAAAAATTTCATTACCGCTGCTGCTTTTCCACCATATACTTGGCCTCTTGAGCGAAAATCATATGGGCGTTTAAGTAGCGGTTTGTAGTACATTTGCGGAGATATTTGATACGTGCTCTCTCTCTCTCGGTAGTGTGGCCTTTTGTGGATGCTGTACCTCGTACGCTTTGGCCGCTTTATACCTACGATACTCGTACGACGTACAAAGTACGATAGAAAGAGACACGTATACGCTGTCCGAGCTTTATTTACGCTACGTTATCCAAATATAGGGGAGAATTACGCCGGCACCGAGTACCCTGGCTATTGTTTTTTTCCCTCTTCTTTAATGCTTTAGCTGTGAACCGACGATAAGTTGAAACTGATTAATCGTTTAGGATATACTTGTTACTCGTTCGACCGTGTATACACGTTTTCCATAGCGTCGCACACATACAAACGCGAACCTGTAATTTTCCCGTTCGTTTACACCCCCGTACGACGTGGTACCTTTGGCCGGCGGACTCCGTTCATCGACAGCTTCCCAAATTAATGCCTCTTTCGCAGCGTGTTCTCGTGAAATGCGTAAATACGAGTAATAGATTTTTATTATACGTATCCAATTATTAACGTACACGGTTTCAATGGGTTCGCGACCCCTTCGGACCGATAACCTTAAATATTTACAAGCCTTCCATTATCATTTAAAATCCATTAAAATTCGCCCGCTCTCCGGCTCGTACGCCGGAGACAGTAACTTATCGAACATGCGATTAATTGCGATAACGAATAATTGTCAAGACCAGTACGCGCGTCGAGCCTGATGCCAAAAAGCATCATCTTGCTCTACTTAGTCCACGTAATTAAATATGATTTTTTTTTTGTTTTATCAAACGACGCTCTTCGATTTGCAGCCGGATTTCTCAATTTCCCTCGAAACTGCCACTTACACTCGTCTTCGTAAGAAATTTATAACGCGCGATTTGTACGCAGATGTTTGAGGCTCTCCTTTCCTCTGCGAGTGCATTCGAGCGTAAAAGTAATTCGACGTTTTTTTTCTCTCGCTTCGCTTTTTTTTTTGCCTTTTTGCGTGCTTTCGTCGCGTGCATCGCGTTCGATCTGCGGAGTATGCGAGAAACGAGGATTTACTTTATTTTAAGCATTTTGATGACCTTTGCCGAGGTCGAACGAAATTTTAATTTTAACAGAGGTAATTTGATGGCTGGAAATGCACGCCCACCGTCGTCGAAAAAGAGTAAACAGATGAATCGCCAAGTTCAAAGGCACGTGGAAGTTAGGATATAAGTACTTTTTTGCAATTAAAAAAAATTTCAGATTTTGAAGGACGGTTGAAAATTTTAATGAAATTTTTCAAAGTAATAAGTTCATCAAGTGTTACTTATTTCAAAAAACGTTATTTAAATAAACATTTTCAAATAAAATTAAAAATTAAAATTTTGTAAACAAACGAGCACTTGTTTACAATTTTCCACAAGGGAACTTCTTCCGATAGAAGGTTCGAATTTGAACGAGAATTAGATTATTAGAAAAGGCATATTAAAAATCTTCATAATTAAAATTTTTGCTGCAGAAAATTATTTTTAGAATTTTTTGACATTTTTTTTCCAAACTTACAAGACGAATAAAATCAAGTTTATTTTAAGGAAAAAGTTAAAAATCAGAAGAAATGAGTTTTCTCCCAAATTCGCTATTTTCCACCATTTCTTCCATCATATCCATTTCCTGTTTCATGTTTTCTGATACTTCTTCCTTCTGATATTCTATCATTTATACTAATTTTTAATCCATGAAATTTGACTATTTTCGTTTTTTTTTCGTTTTTTTCTCTGTATGCATCATTTTCATTACTTGTTGCATCCGATCTATTTTTTTTTTGCATTTTCCATTTTCCATCAGCTGTTTAAATTTGTATAACAATATTTAAAAAGTTTGGTGCTTCCATTTTATCATTTATTTAATTTTTCTGATCTTGTAATATTCTAGTGTGGCCCATTTTCTTTGTTTTTATTTCATCATTTCCGTGAATTGTGTTTTTTTTTTGTATTTTTAGTTTTTTTTCTTTCTGTTATTTTTTATAATTTCTTTTGCTTCTTAAATTTAATTATTATTTATTGACATTTTTCATGCCTTGGCTGCGGCACAAAAAATCGAATATTGTCACGAAAAAGCGTTACAAAAAAGCGTCGCACGGCTGTCATGGCAACCGTTGTCATGACAATGTGCCATGCTCATGGGTGATAATCTTGATACTTTCATGTCATGATAACACGTTATAGATGACAGGTCATTGTTGTGGTGACATATCATGATCAAGAGTAATATACTATACGATGACAAGTCATTATCATAGTGACGTGTTATGGTTATGATTGACATGTGATATGTCAGATGACATGCCATGATGATATCTCATAATCTTGTTATGATGACAGGTCAGGTGATTTATTTTTTCCTCTTAAAACGTCTTACGAGTCGATCGAATTCATTGTCATGGTGACGTATCATGGTCAAAAGTGACATATGGTCATGTCATGGTAGCATGTCAAGTGACATGGTGTGATGACAAGTCGTTGTTATTGTGACGTGTCATGGTTGCGAGTGGCATGTGACGTGAAATGATGTCTTCTGATGAATATCACTGTCGCAAAGTTACATGAAAATGTCACACTGTGTTACGGACTTATTCTTTCTGGTACAGAACGAATACATTTTTTTACTCATTTTGTCATTTCTTGAATCTTGATGCTTTCTATGCAGTTTCCATTTCCTCTTCATTTGCGTGCTATCAGCTCCATACCCTTCACATGCTCCTTTTTCTCGTTTTCTTGATTTTTCCTCTCCTCGGATTTAATTTTACTTTCCCACTTCAAGGAAGTGAATCGCAATCGCGTAAGATCAAATTAATTCTAACGAATTTTCACCATTTTGTATTTCACACCTTGAAAAATTATCGCATTAGAAACGAAATCGAAAGTAAAATCCCTTCGTGAAACCTTTGTCGAGAAAGGATCACCTCGCAAATTACGTTTTTGCGATGACTCAGCGAGAAAAAAAGCATCCCTTTTATCGAGATCTCGTAAAACGTCGAAATATTATAACGATTACGTCCGATTGAGGGAAGCCTGAGGCACATTTAGCTACATTGGTCGGTCGTACGGCGAGCATACGGAATTAATTTACTTCGGGAATACGCGAAAAGGCAACGTATATTTTTGCGGTACGATGGTTACAAGTCGAATTGATTGATTTAGGAGCACGTACGCGTAAATTTACATTTTCGCAGAGTTCGTATCCGTAGAAGGCGGAAGAGGTCGGTGGAAAAAAACACCCTCGCAGAAGTCTCTGGTCTAATAAGTTTCGCGTTCCAAATGGAGAAAAGAGAGAAGGAGCGTAGAAGAAGGAAAAAAGTAAGAGGATACAAATGGTTGTTGCGGGTTGCATATTACACACACGTATGCGATAGTTTAGAGGCGATACGATACTTTCGGTCGACGTCAATTTTACGTTTTACTACGGCAGCAGCAAAAGGAGAAGATTTGGGAAAGCCGACCTTTCATTGTGGGTTATATATCAAAGGTTTCCGGTTACATAAGTGACATTTAAACGGGGAAAAAGGGTAGAAATTTTAGTTGTACGTTGTGTAATTTGAATTACTTCAGTCAACTTTATGGATGGATGCATCTTTTCTGCTCAGCTTGTGTTCTTGCGTTATGGCGGCGGTCGTCGTTCGCGTATCGTACAAAAGCTATTTACCAAGGTATGGATAATTTACCGGGTACTTGGGTCGCGTTTTATGGGCCAAGTTTTTCGACCGTTGTCTTCGCTTTATCGTCTTTTTCAACGGAGGTCTTAATCTTTGGAGGTTTTTTAGACGAGTATTGTTGTGTGGTAACGCGTTGACCTATTGGATGAGAATTTTGGACGTGTAGGTGGATCAAAGAAGGGAGACGAAGGGTTGGTTTGAGTTCGAAAATGGAGTTACGTTAGATATAAGTTTACGTGATGAATTTTACGACGAGATTCGAGTAATATCGTGCAGAATTTGAAGGTTTGTGTAGGGAAAGAGGGAGAGGAGGTCGATCGAAAAATTCATGAAATAGGATTTTTTTGGGACTTTTTAGTGTATAATTTGATTCAAAAACAATCATAAATGACTTTAGATTAGAGATTGCGATCATCACAAGTGAAGGGACAGAAGGGGGATGGGGGATAATGAGAAATACGCAGTGTACAAAAATTACCAAATTTTGATTACGAACATTTTTTCGGAATTTCAACGACTTTTTTTGAAAAAATTAAGTACACAAGAATTATTTATTTTTGATAATATTGTAGAATTTTTTTCTTGTGCATTGAAATCGAGAGAACTTGTCGAGTGTGCTGCTGATTGTGAGACGGTTCATTGAGCGAGTTCAAGGTCAAAATAATAAATCAACGTGTTAAATGAATCACAAAGTCGTGAAAAATTTCTTCCATACAAAAAATTGACAAAGTAATTTCACGCTCGATGGCACATCCAGTTTGGCAGAAAATTTCAAAAAATTAATTTCCATTGAGGTCAAAAACCTCGTGAATTTGAAACTTGATTCGTGATTTTTGGATATTTGTGACATTGCAGTTTTCTTTGAAATGTTTGGAAAATTACCTAGCGACTTCTTCTATGTTATATTCAACCTGATTTCAACTTTTGTTACCTATTCAGTATTTTCGTTAAAAATTCGTTTTCACTTTGGAAAATCTTCATTCTTTTCGACATACTCCCACGCTGGTTTCGGTATTAGAGGAAATTTTCAAATTTAGTGAAATTTTCTCCACGCTTTTTACGAACTAAGGAGTCCAACTTGGACGGGTTGTTAATTTTTCATCGCGAATACCGATCGTTCCATTTATTCGGTTGCCCCGAAGCGTGAAAATTGACTCGGCTGAAAGTTAGATGAATGTTTCCAATAATCGACGTTGTCGGATTCATCGAAGAGTGAAATTTTTTAATAAATTTTTTCATTTTATTATTTTTAGAAATTTTTATTATATCGACGACGTTGCGGACAAAGGACGAGAAAAGATTGTCGTATAAGGAACGAGATGAAAATTTCATTCGACAAAGGCTCGATTCAACGATCCGCGAAGTCGTCTTTGTTCGATAGGACCTGGTTTAAAGTACCATGGTTTGTTGCCGTCGTCTGATATATCGTCGATAAATTTCAATTATTGGCCCGGACACCGAAAACGCATGCAACACGGTAGGGTCACTCGATGACGTAATCTTTGGGTACGAGCTTGTAAAAACGATGATACGTATGGGTGGTTTATAAGGTGTAAACTTGGAGGGGAAAAAAAGGGAAGAGCTTTGAGTAAATTCCTTATTACGGGAGGCTCTGATAAAAGGCGAAAATTATTCGTCTTTTCAAGATCACGACGACGTCACGGCGTTGATGAATATTAATGGCGCTAATTCAACTTGTCGGCTGTATCGTATAGTTTCGCGATCGGGGTAAAAAAAATTTTATGCTCCATTAGCAAAATCAAATATACATCGTCAGTCACGCGCCTTTATTTTTACACCACGTTGGAAGAAAAAAAGAACTCTAATACGCCACTTTAGGGCGCCCGCGAAGTATTGATCATCGAGCTTATCGGGTAAAAGAATCGCTCGTCCAAAAGACGTACTGTAATTTTTCGCTGCGCTTCGACGAATTTCATTACTCGTTTGGTTTCTCGACGTAGTTTTTTTTTTTTTTTCGGTGAGATACGTTACGACGACGTCGTGATACGTATACAGAGCGTCATTTAATAATACACTTTTCTCTCTTTTTTTTTGTCGAGTATGTACGTGGATTTTTAAGGGCCCTCTTGCTTTGTTGTTTAGACACGACGTGATTTTCGCCGGCAACTGTGATCGAGGGTGAGGATACCGGACGAGGAAGGGATCGCGAAAAATGCAACAAAGAGGGCGCCTCGGCGTTGCGAGGGTGTAGCTGATTCATCATTTCCATTGTTCGTACTCGTACGTAGCGAATCGATACGTTGGTTTAGTCGATCTCGAGCATGTACGTTCACTTGGCGTATTACCTAATCGAATTGTCTTTTTATTCGGGTATATTGTACGGCGCCGGTGGAAGATGTAAGAAATGGGGATTTTGTCACGATCTGGTGGTAGCCGCAGCGTCGTCTTCCTTTTGTCGTGTTTGTTCTCGTTATCGTGCTCGAAAGACGCGTCTACGCCTTCTTTGTCGCTGATTTCAAAGCAGATATGTCGCGGTAAATTGCCGACGATTAGCGATAGCGATCGGGGTGTGAACGCCCATGGGTATCCGGTTACCGTTTCGCGCCCACAGAAATACGCGGAGTGTCGGGGTTGCGGGGATTGAAAGTTTTACGCGAATTTTTCGAAGGGGTTTATTTAAAAGCGTCGTAACTCGTTTATTATTCATTTTAGGCGAAAATTACACGTAACGAAATCGATCGCTTACTTCGTTATAAATAAATTAAATTATGTGAAATTTTTGCATATCTTTCATATTGATGGAGTTACAGTGATTTTTCCATTTCAAGCCATCGTCATTCGTTCGATACTGATCTACGATGTGAAAATTGCAAATGACGAGATCGATTGTTCTCTTCGAGAGTTATTAATCAAGTGATGTACGAGTATTTGTAGTATTTTCGCATGAGATGAGACAAGAATCTGCGTGCTGAGGCTGCTTTAGGAGTATCGGTAGAGTAACAAAGAGGAAGAGGAATGGGAAGGATTAAAAAATTAGAATTACTAAAACAAGGTCGTTTGTTCAATTTCTTAAAAATTTTTTATTGCTGAAAAAATTTTTACGAGTTTTTCAAAAATTAGGTTAATTTTTTTAGATGGTACTTGTGTAATTATCTTTACTAATTTTAAGTTTTTTTTACGTTTTCTGGATTTTTTTATGAATATTTCACACTTTTTTCCATTTTTAACAAATTTTAACAAATTGCTAGGTCTGTAAAAAACTACGAAAATTTATCTAAAAAACGACAAATTTAGTTTATTAATCGGAATTGAAAAAAAAAATTCATTTTGTTCTTTGTAAAACATATTTTAAATCACATTTAATTTTTAAGGTTTGTATTTGTGGCAATTTTGTTTTTTCATAATTTCATTAAATCTTCTCAGGTTCTTATGGCTCGCTATAAAATTTTCAAATTCTTCAATTTTTTTTTGCACAATTGAACTTCATTTTTCAAAATTTTCTCATTAAATCGTGCTTGAAAAAGTACGAAAACATTTGGTTATTCGGTAATCATTTACGAGAAAAAAATTTCATTTAAAAAAAACGTCGAGAAATGAGAATATACAAACAAAAACGAGGTTTCCTTTAGATTTAAAATTCTTTTGAAAAAATTATACTTTACGGTTTGGAGTTCACGGTCATGTATTTCTGTTTTCAAGGAAGATTTTTCTTACAAATCGTTTTCATTTTGTTACCGAATATTTTTCTTTGCTTTATTCATCGGTTTTTCGCGAAGAGGATTTTTTTTTCGACGTTTTGAGATTTATATAAATTTTTACGCATATTTTCACAAAAAGAAAAAATTTTGTCAACGTTTTCCTCCGCTCGTTTTTCACATTTTAATGGTGAAAAATCCTGTGTAAAAAAAAGGGGGCAGAGAAACGAAATACAAACAAATAAATCGGTATTTTTTGGGAATTTTTTTCTTTCGAACTTGATTTCTGAGGGAAATTTCAACGCGGATTATTTTCTTTTTTGCGGAATTTTCATTTCTACGCGTTATGTATCAAAAATGGTTAAATCGACGGAGTCGTTCGGTTAATTAAAATTTTTATTTGCGATTTAAGGTTTAATTAATTTCTTGAAATTTTTTTACCAATGAAAACAATTTTTTTTTGGAGCTGAAGCAAGCAAGCAATTTTGAAAAAACGGTAAATAAAAATCAACATAATAGAATCGAATTTTAAACTATCGACTCGAGGCGGAAAATCGTCTGTGGAAAATTTAAATCTTTTTCCACGGGCGAATTTTTTCGATCAAGTATTTTTTAAATGTCTATATCTCACGAGGTAGACGACGAAAAAAAAAACGCCCGAAGAAGCCAAACCGTTAATTTATTTAAACGCGTTCGAAAGAAATGGAGAAAATCACATTGGCCGAGGAAAAAAAGAAGTATCGCGAGACTGGGAAAAAAGCTTCCCCTTTTGTTTCAACTTTAACGCAGTCGATTCTAATTACACGTTCGTCTGGCACGATGCGCGCTTTGGAAATGAGAAAGAAACACAAAACAACGTTAAAATTGCGTTAAAATTTCTGGAAAAAAAGTAGAAAAAAATCGCTCTTGGACTTGAAACGTAGCAGCGTGTATTTTTAGCGTGGAAATGGAAACGGCGTGGTTGGCGGATAACGCCGGCACGCGGCGTCGCCGCCCAAAAGACGTTAAGAGAAGGAAACTTTTTCTCGACAGATATTGGTAGCAGCTTGGATTGTGGAGCTTGAAATTAAATGAAGAAACTTTCTTAAAATCCATTTAAAAGTAAACTAAACGCACTTCTTCTGATATTACCTATCTATCCGTCTGCGTACTGGTACTTTACAACTTCCATTAATTTAATTCCGAGTCAAGTTGCCATTTATTTGGACTTTTCATAGAAAAAAGAAAGAGAAATAGGAGATTCGAGCGTGCGGACGTCGTACATGAGGGCGTAATGTATTCTTATGCAGCGACGTCGAACCTGAACATAATTTAAGGGTGATATATGAGGTTATTTTAGATATATGCGTCTTCGCTTGTTTCACGGTTCGTTTTAATTTCGCCCGTCAAAAAATAACGCCATTAACCTTTCGGTAAAATTGCACGTCTCGTGGAAACGAGCTCGAAGCCCAGCGTGTCTTTTAATAAAAGGGGAATTTCGGGTAAGGGAAATTTCACGAAGCGACTTTTAATACGTTTAATATACATTTTGGTCGTTTTCCCATAGTTTGTTGTGCTGTGGAAATAGGTGAGAAAAATCTGTCGCCGTGGTCCAAATGGAAAAAAGCACCCTTCTCCTTGGAGCGACACTTCGTGGTCTCACGTTGTCGCACCGTCGTCTGCAATAATGAGAAAATCAGCTCGTAAAACATGTACGCGAGGCATATTAATTAATACAAATTGTATTCGGCGTAATTTTAATTTAATGGATATTAACGAAAACGTCGTAGTCGGCGGCGGCGCGACACCAGGTGTCCGCGGCCATATGTTGCCAATTCGTGTGTTCCAGCACCTGGTTAAAAATAAGCGCGATGGATGATTTCGATATTGTACCGAGTTTTTTTACCGTTTTAAAGCTGAGTGATCGTCGGACTAGGTGGAAAATTTGACTAGACGTGGGTAGGGATCCGCGGAGGAGGTGAAATTTCAGCGCAACGGATGATGAAAATTTTCAATGTGTTTGTATACTTACGTACCCAAAGATGTACGAATTGCATGTTTTGTGCTGAATTATTCTAGCGCTTGAAGGAAGGATTTAAAATTTACGAAAATTTTAGGCCTTTCGTGAATTTGTTTTTTCGACGACATACAAGACAGCGAATCTTATTTTTAGTTGGAGGAATTCGAAAAATGCGAAAGTAACGAGAGTTGGAAAAATACACGTCGTCGAGGAGAATGAAAGAAAAAATTCGTTCGAATTGTGCAAATTTTATATTGCGACGCAGAAACGCAAAAATGTGAGTTACTTGGAGAAATATCTTACAATTTTGCGCTTTTACGCGCTTCGAAGTGAAGTTTTTTCATTCTTCGGTTGTAAAGATTATTTCGATGTTGCTAAATCTTGAAATTTCCTCGAATTTTTTGTATGCCAGCTTGATTACAAGATCTGGTTTGTAGAATTTGGTTTAAATTCAAAATCGATGGTTTTTGAAGCCATGAAACATGATGTCTGAATTACCTGGGTAAAATGATCAAAATCGTCCTTTCGTGGAAGGCAAATCAGTGCAGGTCTATTCTCCGGACATGGTCCCTCGGTTTTTTGGCTTAGGCTCCCTTTTTTTCTTTCTAAAAAAATACTCGAAGGGAAGTCATCACAGTTTTTTTCAATTTTTCCAAAAAAAGTCACAAGGGGATTTTCTCATTAGATTTTTTTCAAAAAAAGGAGGAAGCACGAAAAAAGTTGAGATCTTTCCATTCTTTTTATCCCCTCCCTCTCGATCGTAAAAGCAGTGACTTTTCATTTTTTTTTAGTTTTTTCTAAAAAAGCACCAACTCCTCATTTTTTGAAAATTGTTTTAAAAAAACACAAGGGTTTCCTTTCATTTTTTTCAATTTTTTTTTTTTGATTTTTAAAAAGCAGTTTTTTTCTTTTTTTTAAAAAAAAAGCATCGACTCCTCATTTTTTTAATTGTTAAAAAAACACGAGGGTCTCCTCTCATTTTTTTCAACTTTCTCTTCAATTTTTGCCATAAAAGTGATTTTTTATTTTTTTTAATTTTTTTAAAAAAGCGTACGTATTCGCCCATTTTTTTAATTTTTTTCAAAAAAAGCACTGTTTTTAATTTTTTTATAAAAGTACGAGAATTTTCTTCTATTTTTTTTAATTTTCTCAAAAAAAAAAACACTGTGGTTCTGCCATTTTTTCAATTTTTCTTCCATAGATAAGGCCCTGGCTCATTTTTTAAATATTCAAAAAAAAACAAAGATTTCCTTTATTTTTTTCTGTTTTTCCACTCCAAAAAAAAACACTGGGCTCTACTCTCGTTTTTTTTCCGATATATTTTTTTAATTTTCTCCAAAAACAAAAACGAGGGTCATTTCTAATTTTTTAAATAATTTCCAAAAAAAAATGCCTAGTGATGATCTCAATCGCTTTTCTGGTCCAGATAAAGATGTATTTGAAATTTGAAAAAATTCTTCTGCTTTGTCTTGGAGTGGCGAAGCGTCAATAAATACTCACACATTACAAAACGAACGTAATCCACTTTCGAATAGGACGAAACATGTCAATTTACCAAAAGGAAATATTCCCTCTTCATCTTTCGTAGTTGTTGAAAGAAAAAAATCCATAAACACGGTAAATATCTGAATCTCGTCGTCAGCGACGTTTAGGTATTATAAGAAAACAACAAAACACGCAATCATTATAAAGGCTCGTATTAGCATACGGTATCGCTCTATTCGAGAGGTTAATTAAGATCTCAAATATGGCAAACCATATTACACGCCATATATGTGCATTTAGCGAAAAGAGAGGAAATAATACTTAACACCGTACGTGCCTCGACGTCGGTCGGATTGTTTGTCTACACGAGATTGAGAAAACTTCCTACGTGTATACACACGTATATGTTATGCATACGTGTGTATTCCGCGTATAATAAAACGTTCAACGTGGTCGTCGCGCTTCGTCGTTTAAACGAACTTCTACGGTGAAATTTTTCATCTTATTGAGAGGGCGCGAGGTTAAGGTGAAGGCGATAATGTTTTGATTGATTACGCGAGTGCAGACGAGACACGTGTAATTATTTAGGTGTATGTGTCGATTCGGCGGTGGTACTTAGCGCTGGAAAACGTTCCCCTGATGATCGACGTGATCATTAATACGTTCGAGAAGAATTTAATGGCCGCGAGTTGCGATGGGGCGATTATTTTTCAAACATTGCGCCGAAAAACGCTTGGAAGAGTTTTCGAGATGGTATTATTGTAACACGACCGATGTGTACTTGTCGAATTACCGAATACGTATGCCGTTTATATAGACTGGCAGCATGGGCACGTCTGAAATACATGACGAGTTGATTAATTCGATGACTGGCGTATTTTGCAAGTTTGGTGAAATTTTGACAGTCTTAGAGGGGTTCGTTTTACAAGAGGACATGTTCCGGGTTATAATAGGGGTGCGTTTTTAAGAGGTTCGAAGAAAACGGGGGCGTGATAGAGTTGAGATGTACGGAGCGGTGTGTAGTTTTACAGAATTTCCACAATTGACGTCAACTTCGGTGATGCGTTTTCCGGGAGTTATGTCGGGGTATTTTGGAAAAAGAAGTATATGGGTGTTGGCAGGAGATAATATGGGACATGGTTTCATGTCTGAAGTCGTTCCTTGACTTGAAGTGCGTTTAAGTGAATTTCAAAAGGTTGCGAAATCATCTGAAATATTTATCCAGAAGCGTTTATCATGATTGGTTCGGTAAGAGATAGGAAACGGGAAGGATATTCGATTGTGGCGTCGAAATATACAGGGTGATTCGTAAATGAGAAAACCCCCTTCACAGAACACGTGACGTTATTTTCTTTACGTGATGTTTGATAAGTTGCCTACACTGGTGATATCAGGAATTGAAGTGCCGCTTTGAAAAATATTACTCACTATAGAATCATTTGCTGTGCTGGAATTTTATCGATGACGTCACGAAATGGATTTCGTCTTACTTGTGTTATCAGACGCGGATCCAAAGGAGATGTTTACAGCTTTAGTAGCAATATAGTAAAATTATAACGAAATTTAAAAAGTTACGGGAAAATTGTTGGTACAAAAAATATTTCTTTTTGAATTTCCAACATTTTTTGTTTCAAACATTTCTCTCTCAAATCATCCTAAGTCTCACAAAAACGCCCCAACTGAGTTATTTTGTTTGCAAATTCAACAATACGTCGAAATATGGTGAAATTTGAGGAGATAGAAAAAAGTAATTCATGCAAAAAATGTTCCCCATTCAATTTGCAATAATTTTTGTTTCGAAAATTTTTTTCTCGAGTCCCCCCAAAATTTTACAAAAACGCCTCAACATGAGTATTCCATATTAATGGTGGTTTACCATTTTCAATACGCCCCACGAAATTTTATATGACTAATTTTGGTTTTTTCAGAAGGAGGGGGAGGGGAAACATTCTTATCTTTATCATAATTAGTAATGTTCTGGCTTCATTCTTTCGCTTCCTTTTTTATGAAATCATTTAAGCCCCTTACATCTGCACTCCAGGCAAGCAATGTTACACAATCGTTATCAGAGTTGCTTATGCTTGTTTACGAAGGGGCATCTTTGTGTGTAGCCTGTAGTACACACTGTAAATTTATTTTGTGTATTTATTTATTTATTTATTCATTTTCACTCCGTGATCACTCTGCCTCATCTCCTCCACCTCGATGGGAAACACGGTATCAATCATTTTTACGCTATTTTTACTACATTCACGAATAATTTCCATCTAGTATGACACTGGAAACGAGCTGTACGAAGTACGCCGAAGAGAGAGTAGACGATGGTAGGGCGACGCAGGGTAAGAATATTCATTAAAAGCGCTCGTATCATTTTGAAAAAGCAATATTCGAGACGTATTTAAACGAAGAGTAGCGAATTAGTAAGATAATTTGTTGTTATCAAAGTGGAAAATTGTTAACAACCTTATTATAAGGGTCTGTTTAAATGGTAAAAGCTGCTGAGATAACGTTCGCCCCGACATCGTTGATATGTTCCGTATGCTATATAAGCCGTATGTAGCGTTACGTTGTGTTTCGGTTACGTCGCCGTCGTCGTCGAGTTAGCGAGACGCACGTTTGTGCCGCGGAACCGCATTGTCTATGACATAATTAATCTTGCGACGAAAGAAGATTCTAGTGTGAGCAGCCGAGCGCACTTGGATGATCTCGGCGTGTACGAGGTGAGCGTAGAAAAAAAGTGGAGCTATCGGTGCGGGTTTTTTCTCGACATTGTAGCCAAAAAAAAAAAGGGCGTTAGGGGTACACGATATGTTGGTACGTGATATGATTACCCACGTAGTTTTGTCTCCGAATATGTGTAATTTTATCGCGTAAATTAGACGTTACTCGAGATAATAAAAATCAACGTCGATTCGAACGTACGAAATATCGTCGACATCTGCGTTGGGAATTTTTTTTGCGCCTTCAAAAATGAATTTTTTTCGGTTATTGCTCGTGTACGCGTCGTATATGGGGCAAAATGGGGTAATTTTATCGTCGCTTATTGACTCGTCGTCATGTGGGATATTACGATGGAAAATTTCCGCAGTTCGGCGTCGTGTGTGCGAGCCGAGACGAAGGACGACGTTATCGATGACGCGCGAGAACAAGCGCCGAATCCTCGGTACTGGAAGTAGGCAACTTTTCTGGCGTAATCAACGATGCGGTTAGCGACGTTGAGTTTAATTTATGAATCTTTGTCGAGCTTCAGTTTATCGGCGGTTTTGTTTGTGATGTCGGTGTCGTTGCCGAAGCACCAAAGACGCCTGATGTGAATTACTCGATAGTTCGATAAACTTCGAAATTGGTAGGAGCGTTTTGAGATTATTCTCGAGATGTGGAATTACGGTGATTTTTGGGGATTGCGCAGGAGAGAGGGGAATGTGGATTATAAGGAATAATGTCGTAAAATTGAAATTATTTGAAAATTTGTTTAAATGAATAAAGCAATTTTTTCATGTTGGGAAATGTATATTCGTAAAAATTCACCCTTGTGGTCATACGTGAATACTTTTTTATCAACAATGAAATTTGCACCCTAAGACCCTTCCTATTTATTTATCGCTTTGTCATCTCTCCCCATAATTCCTTGGCAAATACCGCCATCTGTCATGACGATAATCGTCACCGAGTCGCCGACTCATTTACAAATTATTACTCGTCTCGTGAAAGGGTTTCGTCGCGTCGTCATAGGTGTCCCTTCGTCTTACATAATCCGTATGTGGCGCGCGAGGGCGATTCTTCAACGTCAATTACCTTCAGCAACGATGCATCCCACACATCGACGGAGATTACCCCGTTCACGACGAAACTTCGAACCGTTACTGAAAATCTTACGGCGAAAAAGTTAGCGTCGATGTCGCGTCCGAAAACCCGAAAAAAAAACTCGATCAACCATTCTTTTAACGTAGTTGCCGAAGTCAAAAAAGACGCGTATAGCATCGTGGCTAATTTCACGAAGGAAAATAGGTTGTTGCGAAGTTCTTGTTTTATTGCAAAAAAGACCCTCGCTTTTTCCCCTTTTTTTTTCGGCGCGCTTCTTCACGAACTCCACATTTTAGCCATTTAGCGCGAAATTCATTTCGCGTAAACTCTGCCCCTGCTTTTGGACGATGGTACGGTCTCGTTGCGTTGTTTCGTAATATACTAATGTCATTTGACTTTTTCTCGCTTTTTCTTATGTACAAAGTCTCGGCTGCGAACTCGTCGGTGTAGTTGTAATTACCCGGGCTATGTTCTCAAATGGCTTTTTAATTGCATTTTGGCATTTTAAGGGTTTTTTCATCCTGTGACTCGGGTGCGTTTGCGATGTAATGTTTTGTATGTGCGAGACGTGGATTTTTGCGCGGAAAGCTCGAAATGACGTGATTGGTGAAGACGTGGTGCTGGGTGAAGGGTGGGGGGAGGGTTTCATCGAGACGATAATTTAATAAATTAACACGCGTAGATTACGTACGTATGTACGCGGATTAGTATTAAAATTTCGTTTTAATAAGAAATGACAACGCTGCGTTGCCGCTTATTCGACATGTATTAAATTCCAGTAAAATCGTATCATATTAAGCTTAGTCTGGTGCTTGGGCGTGATCCGCGCGCACCGTCGCCGCCGGTTACTGTTGCGGGTTCTACGAGAATAACTTCGACGCTCGAGTACGAAGAAATTATTAAACTTTGAACTTTACACATCGCCTTGCGAGTTGTGCGCGTTTAACGAGAATTAAATGGAATTTTGAAAAGCTTTATATTAAAATGTAACGGCGACGTTGCGATTTTTCGTAATTTTTCGGCCGTGGTTTCGATCTTATCGTGCGCGAAGATTTCGAAAAATCTGGGCTAATCGTGAGGCAATTTGAAATCGGGGTTTGATTTTCGAGCTCGATTAAATACAAGAAACGTCGTTAGAACTTGGCCGAGGATTGGGATTTTCTCGTAGTTTTCATCGTGGGCGTCAGGTGGCAAAAAATCGATACAGCTTGGAGATTACAAAGAAACTGGGTATTTAACGAGAGAATTTAAGTCTCGGGTAAACGACGATATTTAATGAACGATAACAACGGACCACTTAACCGAGGAGTCGTTTCGATTTTCCGCGATTATCAGACTATATCCTCGGTGTATGGCCGGAGAACAAGAGACTGTGGCGGGAAATCGTGTTATTTCACTTTATGCACTTCTCGGGTACGTGTAAAGCGATGTAATTGACGCGGCGATGCGGCTCGCATTAATTTCGCATCGAGATTTTGTAAACGCGGTGAAACGGAGAAGGGGATGAAGCTGTTTTGTCTGTATTTCTCTCATCTTTGTGCTCGATGCGACTTGATTGTGGGTGGTTTACTTTCGCTGTACGTTCGTTTGGTTGTGTGTATTATTGCATGAAGGAAGTCGTTGAAAAGTAGGCAAGAGGGATACTTTACCCTGGACTCAGGTTTCTGAAAGGATACGGAAATTTTCAATTTATTTTATTGGCAATTTTTCATATTTTTTTCATCTGGTAAAACTCGATCACTGAAAAAAATATTGAAAAATCGCGACCGCAAGCCCGTCACGTTGATATCGGCCACCGTGCACTAACGGAAGATGGGCGGTTACGCGTCGCTACCGCGTAGCTCGTGAAAACGGGCGTTCATACCGCGGAAAACGGTGCGACGCGTAAGCGTACATTTTCCGCTAATACGCAGTGGCCGGTATCAACTTGACGGGCGTATGTTCGCGAGTTTTCAATATTTTTTTACGCGAAAACTATCAATTTTTCTGGTACATTGCATAAGAAATTTTCTCTTCCTATTGATCTTTTAAACACGTTGAAAATTGTTTCAACGAGAATAAAATTTATCCTTCGATTTAGCTGTGAAAATAGCGCTTTTAAGTGGTTTTTTCGGGGCTTTTAGTATGTACCTTGGATCCAGAAATTCTGTATTACATCTATTCACAACTTGATATTTTTTTGAAATGTTACCTCATTTTTGAGGGTGATGGAGGCTCGGTTGAAAATTTTGAAACTGGTTTTGAGGAAGTTTAAGTGATGGAAAAAATCTGAAAAAAATACGTGTGCACGTGGTACTCAAATACGACGAGATTTTTCAAATGATCTAGACAAAATTCGTAAAACTTGTGCTGGAGGAATTTTCGCGAGGAGGAAATTCGACACTTTGTATCACCCATCGAGAAAACTTCGCGGGCCATAAATTTACTAAAATTATCATATTTTCAAAATAAACCCAGCATTACCACCCCTCGTGATATCTCGTTCTAATCGAATGATGGATAAAAAAAAATCCAAAGGGGAGAAAAAAATACGAAGTAAATATACTTTAAGAAACGTACTATACACGATATAAACACGCCGCGAAATCATAAAACCTATAAAATTTGCTCACCAACACCTGAGAAAGATTTAAGGACGCGAGGGAATGCGAAAAACGGAGTATTTTAAAGGAAAGACGATAAATACGAAAGAAGCGCTCGGTGTAAAATGGCCCCTCTCGTTCTGTTTTCTTCGCTTAGCATCGACGACGTAGCAGCGTCGCGGCGCAACAGCGCAGATTTCACTAATTTAAAACGATGTAGTACGCTCGTCGTGTTACGTGGGAAGAGGAGAGGAAGCGGGGATATCGTTTTTTCTGCTTTTTTAGTTTTCTTTACATTTATTATACAAAGACGAACGAAGCTATAATGTGTATTTTTATTTGCAGGTAAGTCCTGGTTTTAAGATATTGGCGCGTAAAGAAAAACGCTGAGATGTCGCGTACCCGGAAAAATAAACGATGGTTCGGCTGAACGACGACGGTGTAAATATCGAAAGAGTCGGAGAGAAGGAAAATATCGGTACAAGTCGTGCAGTGGTTTTTTTCTTCTTGTAATTTGACGACGACGAGTGCGACGTCGAGGTTTGTACATTGTTTGCACACTTTACGCCCATTAATGTAATTGAAAATTGAAAAAATCGCGATGCTTTTAGAAATTAATTTCAGTTGTATGCGGTGGTTGCGCGTGACGCGACGATTTGAGAAATTTAATTATTGTTAATTTATCGCGGGGGAGTACGTTTCGAAGAATCTCGAAAAGTAATGGTATTTTATTGCGATGCTGTGAGAAAGGGAGCCGTGAGGCGGGGTAAACAATATGTAACATCGCACGGTATCGAATACGATGTGATTTATATTTGCGGCGGCGAGTTATGTAGCGCGGTTCAGATGTGCCAAACATTACACATATGACTTGGTGGGTGGCTCAGCTAAATGAAAACCGAGTAAAACAAATGTACTTTAAATGGCTAAATGAGCCATTAATTTTTCATCGTTGCTCGACGCATGGCTACGGAGTTACTTCGGTTGTGGCGTCTTCGCGTGTAACGGAAGTTGCCTCGGTTTTAAGCTCGGATTATTATTCGGAGACTACTTAATGATTTACGATCGCCGAACGCGCGAATGTGCAGTCTGGTGGCAAGACCGAGATGTGTTTTGCTTGAGAATCTCGAAAACTGGGAAATTCGGAGTTTGTTGTGATTACGTAATATGTAGTGAAGAATGAAGGGGTAAGAGATGAGTGCAACTTGAATGAGAGTTCTTTAAATGATGCTGTTTCAGTCGGAGAAATGTTTTGTTTTCAAATGAAAAAATACTGGAAATTTTTATCCGAAAAGTCATGATTTTTTCCAATTTTTATCCTGGCTTAGCCATAAAACCCGCTGAAAGGATTTCTTTTTGACATTAAAAAATCGTAAAATATTCAAAAAATAAATTAAACCAAAAATATGTAATTTTTAAGTTCCCCAATTTCAAAATTTTTCAATTTCGAGCAAAAATTAACACGAAATTATTAAAGCGAAAACGCGTATTTTTCCACGAGGTAATAGCGGCTCTTCCATGTTAGCGGGCCGCACCGACCGGCTGATCGAATAAAACAACCACGCAACAAATGCCGTATCAGGATGACATTGTCTCGCGCGCCATCTCATAATTTACCACGAAGCGTTCGTGGTATCAGATTGACACCCGGACGACAAAACACTCGAATGGTTGAAAACCGCTAATTCATGGTGGGAAATATGGAAGGATCTACGAGCGTTCATGACTAGTTGTATTTTCTTGTAATACATTACTTTGGGATACATAGAAGAGGGAGAGGGGGGTGTAATCGAAAATTTGAACGCGATGAGGTAGAATATCGGGGTTTTTATTTTAATATTTGTGTTTTGCGATTTCAATTTTGGTGTTCTCTTCCGTTAGTGATGGTGACTGAAAAATGCGCATAATAAATTAATTCATTTTATTTAATTGAAAAAAAATTACTTTAAAATTTTGATAAAAATTATTTAATATAAATTTAATTTAATTTAATTTGAAATAATTCATTGAAAGTTAATTATTCTACTCGTGTATCTTGATTTAATTCTTTTTATTCAAATAATTTTTTGTAAAAATGTATTTATAATTTATTTTGTAATAATATATAAAAATTAATTAGCCATTTTTTATTTTTCTTTTATTTTTTAAATTTTTTAATTTTAAATATCGCTGTTTAAGGTGAAAAATAAGAAGTCCTTCCTTCCCCCTCCCCTCCCTCCAGATAAAGGTTCAGTCATCGAAATAATTTTTGCATGTTCTGGTAAACATTTGACTTACCGATCAATTTTCTTGGTTTAAATGTCAAATTGAAAAAATATTCATGATTTGAGGCCGATCAAAATTTCCACGTATCTTTTGCTTCGTTCTGCTTTACTTCTTATCAATCGACCAAGACCGATTTCACCCAATAGATTTCCTCTAGCTGGCGGAAAATTCGCCTAAAATCACTTTACGAAAATAGAATGCAATACCGGGTACACCTACTCTTATAATGTACGCTCGTTCGGTACTCGGATCACGTATCTTTTTGCAAGAGCAATACGATATCGCCGACTACGGATGTATATAGGTAAGGCGAAAAGCACTAGTTCGATATTCGATCAGACAAGACGTTAGGTACGAGTGTGGTATAGAAAAATAGTACCTTTGATGAATCTGATATTGCGACCTGCGACGAAGGGCGGTTCGCGGTACCGGAGGAGACTTTCCGTCTACGTTATGCAAGCTTCGTCTTACGCGTCCGGCCGAATACGTACTTAACAGTTTTGTTGTATTATCTATATACAGCAAAAGCGTCAAACTCAATTTATCCGAGAACGAAATCTAAAATCAATATAGGCAGAGAACCATATACCCTCTTGTATATAGATTGCGGGCAAGAGGAGGAGTAGAGTGGATGAAAACTAGAAGAAGATTCGACTAGATTAATAGTTACATCGGAGGCGCGCTTTTCCCCATTTTGACCACTTCTATCGGAATGTTTCCTGTGTAGATGTTCGTGTATATAGCATTTCGACGTTGTACAAAACGTACTCGATGTTGCGAAGAACGTCATTATCTCTTTAACGGCATTCAGATATGTTGAAACGATTTCACCCTCTGTGAAGCTATCTGCACCGAGAAACTATTCAGTTAACGAAAATTCATTAATAGGATATTTTCGAATACGCGTTTTGATTATACGTACCACCCTCTCGCGAACCTTGTGGGCTCGCCTCGTACATAAGAGAGGCGAACTCGATAAGGTGAGCTTTGTAGCAACCTACAAATTTAATTCCGTTCGCGAAATGAAACCGTTTGCGGATTTTTTCCGCGTCGTTTTTGCCCCGAAATCGGCGTAATTTAAAAGATATCGTGTACGCGGAGCCGACGGCGGCGAAGGGTACGAAATTAAAAATTTTTATAACGTTGTAAATCAGTGGATAAGGTTCAAGGATGTACATAAAATGTGTTGTAATGTTTCCTCATCGCTGGATTCAATAAGTTTAACGGATTGACGCCGCTTTGATATGGGCTGCTCATCGTACGCCTATCGTGTGTGAACTTTTTATTGTGTAGTTTTACAACGCGAGGTTGTAAAATTTAGAAAATTCTCAAAATTGCGGATAATTCGGGTCACGAAATTTACGCCGATGCGGTAAAGCTTCGGCGTCGCGTAAAATAGGTCGATTTTAGATGTGATTTATGGTCGTCTGCGCGACTATACGCGGCTACGTTGCATACAAGGAACCCGAATAAATTGCGAGCCGTATAATGCGGTTTTAATTACTCCAGAATTAAGGTGTCTTCGTTAAAAGGTATATTTTTCAATTTTACCAGCATTGATGATGAATTGTTTTTAGAAAATGGTAATTAAAGACGACGAGAACGAAGAAACGTGGGTGCTCATTAATGAGGAGCTGGGTGATACGTACTCGAGAGTGAGTGATTCGCGGAGTTTTCATTTTTATTGCGAAATCTGTGTGAAAAATTTTGAGTCTTTTTAGAAGCGTATCCCCCCCCCCGTAATGTCAGTAAACCAAGACCCCGGGTAGCAGCTCGATAAGGGGACAGTATTCGGGAGTAGCAGCCAAGACTGTGACTTACTAACTGGTAAAAATCTCATTGTATTGGAGAAATCGTTTTGCTTAACTTTTACGCAAATTGGGAGCGAATAATGACATTAATCAATTTCAACAACGTTATAACCTATCAAAAGTTGTTTAAAATTGCTCAAAATTACAAAAATGTTGTTAAAATTGTTCAAAATTTGCCGAAAATTGCATAAAAACTGTTAAAATAATATTAAAATACTTTAGAATTGATCGAAATTTCTTTTAAATTGCATAAAATCGTCAAAATATTATCAACATTGTTCAAAACGGTTCAATATTTGCTTAATGTTGCATAAGAACTGTTAAAATGTTATTACATTAGCTTAAAATCGATCAAAATTTGTTTAAAATTGCTTAAAATTGCATAAAAATGTTGAAATTATGTTAAAATTGTTTAGAACTGATCGAAACTTGTGTAAAATTGCTTAAAATTACACAAAAACCATCGAAACGTTGCTAAAACAGTTTAAAATCGATCGAAACTGGTTTAAAATTCCTAAAAACAGCATAAAAACTGTCTAAAAGTCGTTAAATCGTTTAGATTTTATCAAAACTGGTTCAAAACTGATCAAAATTTGTTTAAAATTGCTTAAAAAGGCACAAAATTGTCGAAATGTTGTTAAAATTGCTTAAAGTTGTTCATTATTTGCTCTGAAACGCGTAAAAACCGTTGAATTAGCAACACTTTCAACAATTTTCTGCATTTTTAAGTAATTTTAAACAAATTTTGATCAATTTTAAGCTAAGTTAACAACATTTTAAAACATTTTTTCTGTAATTTTGAGCAAACATTGAACGGTTTTGAACAATTTTAACAACATTTTAACAGTTTATGCTATTTTAAGTAAATTTTCATCAATTCTAAATCATTTTAACAACATTTAAACAGTTTTTATGCACTTTTGAGCAAATATTGAGCAACTTCAAACCATTTGAACACCGTTTTGATAATTTTACGTCGTTTTAAGCAATTTTAAACAAATTTTGATCAATTTTAAGCTAAATTAACAACATTTTAAAACATTTTTTCTGTAATTTTGGGCGAATATTGAACAGTTTAAACAACATTAAAAACATTTTGACAATTTTAATGCGATTTTGAGCAAACATTGAACGGTTTTGAACAATTTTAACAACATTTTGACAGTTTATGCTATTTTAAATAAATTTTCATAAATTCTAAATCATTTTAACAACATTTTGACAGTTTTTATGCACTTTTGAGCAAATATTGAGCAACTTCAAACCATTTGAACACCGTTTTGATAACTTTTCGTCGTTTTAAGCAATTTTAAACAAATTTTGATCAATTTTAAGCTAAGTTAACAATATTTTTAAACATTTTTTCTGTAATTTTGGGCGAATATTGAACAGTTTAAACAACATTAAAAACATTTTGACAATTTTAATGCGATTTTGAGCAAACATTGAACGGTTTTGAACAATTTTAACAACATTTTGACAGTTTATGCTATTTTAAATAAATTTTCATAAATTCTAAATCATTTTAACAACATTTTGACAGTTTTTATGCACTTTTGAGCAAATATTGAGCAACTTCAAACCATTTGAACACCGTTTTGATAACTTTTCGAAAACATTTTGAGCAAACATTGAACGGTTTTGAATAATTTTAACATCATTTTGACAGTTAATGCAATTTGAAGCAATTATAAACAAATTATAATTAATTCTAAACTATTTTAACGACATTTTAGTGATTTTTATACCAGATTTCGAATTCATCAATTTTTCCAATTAATTTTCGTTTACCTAAAAAGTTCGAAAACCTAATAAAACTAAACTAACGATCTCCGGATCATCGTATCTGCTTGTTTGGAATCAGTTCAATAGTAGTTCAATTGCGAATCTTACCATAAACAGTATCTGTTTAGTTTTACTTTTTAATAGACCCATTTTACGTATCATTCGGAAATCACACGTGTATCAAAATCACTTCGACTAACGAGTCGATGAACGAGAGACGGCCAAAATCTCTGGTTTGTTTACGGCGCCGCTAATCGTTCGCTATGCCAAATAAATACGCGTTAAATTTGGCCGAGTACTTTTGCAAAAAAAAACATTCGATCGAGAAACACTGCGTTTATCGAGCCTCCACAGACGCATAAGAGGCGATTAAAAGTTAATAAATTATCGACCGGTGTGCCATCGAAATGCGAAAATTTGCTTAGTGCTTTACCGCGTCGCGGATTTTTACTTACATGTTTTCAATTTTTAGTACGCCATTTTTATGGCGCATTTTAGGATTCTTTTATTACCCGAAAATCCGTTTTATGCTAACAGTGTAACTGCAGTACCGAAACAATTTTTACATTTTATTACATCGTTAAAGTTAATTTAGTTTTATATAAGAAATGTGTACCGGATGGTACCTAAAACCTAGCCCAGTGGTTTTTGCTCTCGTATCTCTCCTTTATCTACTTACGTGTGTTTTTTCATCGATGAAATCTCTTTCTCTGTCTCTCTCCGGAGTTCTATGTTTCTTAAATCATTATAAATGAAACATTGGTCAAATTGGTAGGCTCGTTAATGGAGCTTTTTTTGCAATACCTTTGAAAGATGAGATGTCGTTAAGAGTGTTTCGTAGATGAGGTGTCGAAGGGATTCCAATCAGGTTGTTTAACGCGTATGGTCGTTTCATGGGCTTGGATTTTTTTTTTCGTTTTTGAAAAATTACCCAATTAGGTTGTTAATAGCTTCCAATGAGTAAAATTCGATCTTAATTTGGTTGTATTTCGGTTTATTTGATTATTGGAGGTCTTTTTTTCATTTTTTTTTCACGTTGAAATAGGATATTAAGGCGAGCATTTGGTGCGATTTTTTCATCTACACGCACAGTGTGATTCTGATTAAAAGAGGAGCACCTTTGATGTCGAGGTTATGCAATTCAAGTTGCGTTATTTGGTAGATGTTATATTTAGATCAAGAGAGATTTTTCAATTTTTTTCGGATAAATGAATGGTAATTAAAAAGGTGATTTTTTAATTTTCTCGAAATTTTCTTTACGGAAAAATTACATAATTTTTTTGAACAAAATCGATAATTTTGCAGCAGGACATTTTTTTTTAGTGAGGTGCTTATCCAAAGCTCTCTTGAAACCCTTTTTTCATAATTCCAGGTGTTCCACAACCTGCATGAAAATTGTACTATTCTACAAAATTTCAGATTTTGCCCCTAACTACTTATTTTCTCTGCAACCATCATTACACGTAATAATTTCAAATTGCCGATGTTACAAATTAGTTGAGAATCACTCTGTACGTATAAATATCGTTGTGGTGGGCGGATCTCGAAGGAATTTTTTTCTCGGTTTCGTATTTAAACAAACTTCAGCTCGGTCGGAAGTTAACAACGAATTGTAAAATCATCTAGTAACAATATCTTACAGTTAGTTTAGTAATCTTCGACCGTTGCGGAAACGATTCTTAAAATGCGGATACTCTTCGCGTATTCGGCGGTTTGTTGACGTGGCATTTTCCGGTTTATCTTAACGTCTCGTTGAAATATTATATTCAGACGTTCGACGTTGGTTCGTTTGTATAGTATGAAAGTTGAGAATTGTTATCAACTCGAACGAAACTAACGAATTAGTTTTTAATTCGTTAAATTTATACGCAAACTTTTAATCGATACGCTTCCGTTTTCTGAGATGAATTTTTTACGATATCGTATGAAATATAAGGTTTTATTTTACGAGCATATGCGTCGAAGACGCGTGATGGTAAATGGATGAAAAAATTGAAATTAAAAACGAAAATGGGAGGAGAATCGTAATGGAAAAAATCATTCATACGAGCCAATAAACAGACCAAGTGTTAAGCTGCGTAATTTTGTTTATAAACGCGCCAAAATGGTACTTATTAAAATTTAAAACAATATCGCGTGTCGAGCCCCTTCCTCCGCGCACCTTTCCTCGCTGCTGTGCTTAGGAGAAAAAAATTTTTCATTTAATATTCGATACGGCGAATATATACATATCAGCGGCCGAATACCGTTGTATTGCAGCATACGCTCGGTGAACGAGAATCTGGCGATATTAATTTTTACAAATGATATTTTTCATTCGATATACATATCTGTTCATGTGCGGATTGCGCGGCGCGTAAATAGTGCAATTTATACAATGACGAGATGAGGAGCGTAGTGGTTTTTTTTTTTCGTCGAGTTTGTTTTTCTAGCCAAAGCTCGCATACCTTCTTTAGTTCGGAATTCGTTTTATGTATTTTATTATTAAAAAGGTTGTCGCGTTCGAAAATAACGCCAGCGTAGATATTTATCGCTTATAATTTTATCGTTACGTTTTGCGTGTTCTTCGAGTACCTGGAAAGGTGGAGGAAAAAAAAAAGCGCATGGAAGGGCAAGGATTGAGGTGGTATAAAAATACTTGGCAAAGGAATCAAGGAACCCACCAAGGGTAAACAGAAAGGTACTATTCTGTGTGGTGATTAATACGGGTAAGTTTTTTATAAACAGGCCTATGAGTAATAACATGTAATTAAGATACACAAACGGATGAATGACAAAAATAATAAGGTATTTTGCCAATGCGCACGAAACTATATTAAAAATTACCCTAAGCGTTGGAGTTTCAGCTTTAACGTCGTGTTTTTTAATCCTTTATATTATTAATCTTCTTTCTAGGTTCTTTTTTTTATCAAGCTCCGCAGTATTTTCGTAAAACGCTGGGATGCGGTTTGGTTTTTTTTTTAGCGGATTCGATCTTCGTATACGTACATGGCATTATTTACAGTTCAAATAATGTTTCAAAGTGAAATAAATAAAATATTAGCTTTTTTTCTCATCCGTACGGTTTGCTTATTTTCGGCTTACATATCGGGTGCGTTGCATAAACGAGGTAACGTCTTCTTTTATGCATGTTTTATACCTGATGGAGCAGAAACTTTTTATCATTTGAGTTTTCTAAATGAAAATGCCACGAGTTTTTCTTTCGCGCTGGGGCTTTTCGCGTGCGTTATTGACTTATGCATGAGGTAGGTTTATTAGGTTGTCGATACGAGAGAAATGGGTGATCGACGAGGTGACTTTTTGATTGGAGTTTGTAGTTTCGGATCTGAGAAGGGTTCTGGTGAATAAGATAGTCCGAACGTTTTCTTTAGCTCTTCAGGGGAAGATATAATACATCGGGAGAAGCCGATTTTAAAGTACCACGAATTGCCTCAACCCCTCGCGAACGCGCTCTTTTGTTCATTTTCGAAATGTCTTATTAATGGTAATTTTTACGGAATTCCGTTCCAAATAAGGGAATCATCTGCGACGCGTTGAGGAATTATATCGCACGGTGATTCATTTAAATAGCCTTGGAAACCGTCGAAATGCCATAGGGTGTCGTGGGCATGCTAGATATGGTCTAAATAGGATATTAAATCTCATCTGCTACCACCGAAATGAGAAACGATTACGACGATCGAGAAAATAGAAAACAAGATACGACGAGCAATAGCGCACACGATGACGTTGAAGTGATGGATCAGTCCGGGTATCCGGAATTGCCTGTTTCGAGGAGGAAATCGCGCATGAAAAGTCATTAAGACGAGTTATAAATGTGTGGGGAAAGTTACGAAGAAATGGGGTGATTAAAAGGACCTGACGTCGGTGTTACGACGAGTTTCCACAGTCAAGATGGAGTACGCTTGGTCGATATGCAGCTGGGTGTGATTTGCAATCGGATACGTGAAAGTAGGTTGTTCGGGTGGAAATTCAGAAGAGAAGATGAGATTAAGTGTTGCGAAATGGGAATTTTTCAAGTGTATGGATTAGCATTGGATGTCGATCGGGGGTTTGGGAGATGCTCGAGGCGGAGGAGAAATGTTTAGGATTTTACTCGAAATGATTTTTTTATTTTTTGCGAATTTTTCCATTCGAATATTTCATAATTTTTTGAAATCGAAGTATTTTTTATTTAAATGGTACGAATATTATAAATTTGTAATCCGTTGATTTACAAAAAATGGAATTTTACTTTTGTGATCTATCGATTTTCTACGACTCTTTTGAAATTTTTCTTCAGAATTCGTGGAATAGTACAATTAATTAAATTTCACTGAAAATTTGTCTTTTGTGTGATACAGCGCCTTTATTTTTCAAACCACGCAAAAACAAGTCATTACATGTTTTGTAGATCTCATTAAGCTTTATAGAAAAGGTAATGACCTAGTTTTGCCTATCTTCAAAACTGAAGGTGCAGCTTACATGGAAGATGAAATCTCTGAGAGAATTACTCGGAAAACTAAGTTCATTTTCACGTTATGTTGCTCCTTCAATTTTAAAAATAGGCGAAATACATTATAACCTTTTTTACAGAACTCAGCGAGATCTACAAAACACGTAACAAATAATTTGAAAATTGAAAAACATCTGAAAAGTGAATGGTACATAGAAACGAGACCGTATAAAAGATACAAATAAATGGCCAACTTCGTTTAAAATCCGATACGAAACTTCTCAGCTTATTTTCATAATTCCGCGCAAAACGTTCGCATTTGAATCTCAATTTACAGCTTCTCAAGTTGCTTCTTTAATAACGTCGCTGATTCGAAAATCGTACCGAAAAAAGTTTTCAGTCGAGTTGGCGAAAATACACGAACGACTCTTCCCCTCACCTCGTTCACTTGCTAATTAGCTAACAACTTACATGTGTACATGCTTTGAGTAAATTTTCACGATTCGCGTTGCTAAAATAACACCGAAATGGTCGAAATGGCGGACTTCGATCGTATTGAATATTTTATAAAGATTAACGCTTTTATTAAAATTCGCCGTCGGTATAACGACGTAGCGCGATTCTTCCGGCTGCGTCATTGCACCCGACGTCTTATAAACAAACGTGTATAATGTTAAAGCGAGAGATGGCGGACTGGAGATAGAAATAATTAATAATTTGCACAGTTGTTGTAAAGTGCTGTTAACTTATTTATTCGCGCTTCGCTTGGTTCGTAACAGTATAATAATTTAACCGCGATCGGGTGCACTATGTAAGACTACGTGTAGCAAAACAGGCGAGATTATTGTTATCTCACGTATTCGTATATGTATCCACGTTTATACAGGGTGTTTCGTAATGGTAAGACTTCCCTTGGATGGGCAATTAGCCGCGATGGCGCGTAGGACGGGTGGTATACCTGTTTGATTGAAGGTAGAAAGCGAGCAGATGTGCATAAACGAGTAATTTGAGTCGTATCGGTGCGAATGTGCATGTGTGATCAAGAAATGACGTTTGAGAGAGGAAATGGGAGAAAATGTGTGAAAATTTTTTAGCCCCTTTTATTGCTAAGATATGCAACTTATATTGCGCGAATGTTATTTAGCTTGCAGTACCGTCTTCTTGAAGGGAATGTAATTAGTTATGGAACACCCTGTACGTATATGTACGATTTATAACATCGTCATCGTGCTTCCTTGGTAAAAGATGAGTTTGCATTATGCATAGAAATGCTATCGCGATACATCAAAGCCACAGTTCGGATTCCACGTTAGGTGAAAATAGCACATATTCGAAATAGTGTAGCAATTTTTGTTTGTGTTTCCTTTTTTATTATTTTTTTCTTTGCGTTGATCACAACAAATAACTCGAATTAGATAGAGACGAAAGCAAGAGGGAGGTAGTGTACACAGTGTAATGTAGCCCAATAAACACGATAAGTAGCATGCTGATTAGCCATTAGTTATGAAGTATATATGAAAAAAAAAAAAAAAAAAGGAAACACACGACCTCCCTTCTAGCGAGTAAAAAAAAGCAACTCGCGACAAACACGCTATCATGTTGGAACTTCTTAGTTATACCCTGTGGACCGCTTCGTCTATCAGTTTAATAACTGTTTTACCTCATCGATAAGGCGCAATAATTGAGCCGACACAATTTTCGACGACCGGGCGCCTTTTCCCCGCGCGGCGCGCGCCCTTTTTAATCATTTTAACACTTGTTAACGCCGGCATGCGGATTTGGTAACGGTCCGATATGCAAATGGGAAATTAGCGCTCGGCGCGTCGAGCTTCGTGCGAAAGGTTAATTACGTCGGCGAGCGAGAGGTTTTTTCAGACGCGACGTTTCGCGGAGGTTTTTTCGTTCGAAGGTTCGTATCGATGATGTTTCCAAGATTTTTAGCGTTTCGTCTTACGAGAGTCAGGTTTGGTGATGGCGAAATTTGAAATTAAGTTGCTGCTGGTGGCAGCTCGTCGGAGTATACTTGAAAGTTTTGACATGCAACGTTAACGTTAGCGTAAATTCGATATGGCTAAATGAACGGAAAAAAACGTTCTCGAGTTCGATGGTTAATTTGACGTGTTTTAGTCGGTGTTTTGCGTGTTGTCGCGGTGGCGCGGGGGAAGGGTAAAGAACCGTGTTTTCGGACGTAATTGTCGGTGCCGGATGGAGCGTTTTAACGAGGTCCGGTTGGGTTGTTGAGCCGAAGGGTTTGGATCGGGGTGGGGTTTTGAGTGGAAAAAATTTTGCAGATAGAGGATCTCGGGGGGTATTTAGTATGTTTTTTAAATTGACTGAAAATTTGTGATGATGCTTGCTGATTGGTGAGTCCGAGGCTGATGTTAAGGTGGAAAGTCAAGACCTCCACTATGCCCTTCTTTCAAATCTTTGACGCAGGATGTGCGTAGTA
This sequence comes from Maconellicoccus hirsutus, assembly GCA_003261595.1. NCBI lineage: Eukaryota > Metazoa > Arthropoda > Insecta > Hemiptera > Pseudococcidae > Maconellicoccus > Maconellicoccus hirsutus. The sequence goes on along the minus strand of QBDW01006022.1, from coordinate 44,717 downwards.
TCCATAGTTGAAAGAAATTCCGTGTATTAAGTGAAATATTGCAATCGTTTTTCCCCTTTTTTCAGTCATTAGCCAATCTGGGGTTGAATATTTGGTAAAACCAATTAGCGAATAGTATTTGTTTTACCTTTATCCTTTTGCGATGTTGAAAAATTTACGTGCTAATTCTGTCTATGAGTTAATACCTACTAAATAGATGAAATAAAAGAAGATAAAATCTTCGAAATAAAGATATAGTTGTCATAAAGACAAAAATGAAAAAAATTCGGTTCCAAATAAACTCAAAATATTGAACTAACTATAAATAGATCACAAAAATATTAATCAATAAAATAAATATTGGTAATAAGTAAAAATATATTAACAATAAAAAAGACATCGCAAAAACAGACAAAAAAAAAACACCAAAAATATTTGAAGAAAAAATTAAAATGTAAAAAAATGGGGAAAAAAACAAAAATATTACAAAAATTAAAATTTGGTCGCTAGAAAACGTGCATGATCGCCTCTTCGATACTGTTGACTTATAAGTTTATTTATGAGAATCGACTTCACGCAGACTATGAACTTTTCCTTCGATTTGAGCTGACAAGGTACGTTTTTCGAATTTCAATTCTCCAGAATACATCATTTTTCTGAAAAAAAAATTGAAGGATTACTCACATTCTTTAAGGTACATGAAAAGATTGAACATGTTAATGAGATTTACCTCAATTCCGAAAGACTTCTAGTTCCTATATCCTGACAACTGTGTTTCAAACCACATTGCACGTATGGTAAAAATCTCATAACCGAACCTCGATCAATAATTGAACCGCTAACTCCTTGTGGTACTTTGAGAAAATCTACAGCACTGGAATTTCAAAAACTTCAATAATCTTATTCTTGAAACTACGTAGTTGGTAAATTTTTCAACAATTACCTATGGAAATATCTATCGCTGGCGGAACCTGCATTGCGCCTATTCATTGCTTCCAAACTACCCATACCACGATATTGCTTAACTCGTACTCCATCGTTTGAAAAATAATAATCTCCGGGAGATTCGGTAGTCGCTGCTAATAACGAGCCCATCATCACAGTAGAAGCACCCAATGCTAACGCTTTAATAATATGACCAATATTTTGTATGCCACCGTCAGCGATCACAGGTACATTGAATCGTCTTGCGTATTCGGATACTTTATATACAGCAGTTGCTTGAGGCCTTCCAACCGCCATTACTTCTTGCGTAGTACAAATAGATCCACAACCCATTCCAACTCTAAGTCCATCGACTCCGGCGTCAATTAAATTTTTTGCTTGAGTAGCGGTCACGACGTTACCACCGATAACTTGTAAATCTGGATATTTTGATTTTATTTCTTTAATTAAATCAATTTGGAAAACGGAATTTCCTTGGGAAGAATCCTGAAAATGAAGATTATTAAAATTGAATTATGGCGTTATGATAATAGCAAAGAACAGCTTACAATGACTATCACGTCAACACCAGCGTTGACTAAAGCTTCTAATCTATTCCTGTCGTCAGGTCTGGTTCCAATGGCAGCTCCAACATATAGTTGTTTATTTTCATCCTTCGAAGCATTCGGAAAACTACGATTTTTCTTCAAATCGGTTCGCGCGATTAAAGCAACTAAATCTCCGTTCTCGTTAATAATAGGAAGTTTCCCTCGTTTGGATTTTTCCAACATTTCTGTCGCTTTTTCCAAAGTGATGCCCGACATAGCGGTTTCCAATTTATCCAACGGCGTCATAACCTAAAATAACGCGACAAATTGGTATTAAATGAGCGCAACGAAACAACTATAATGTAAACGAGTTGCATACATCGCGTAGAAAGATATCTTTCATGTCTTTATCATTATCAAGAAAATCTATATCACGAGAAGTGACGATTCCAACTAATTTTCCACCGCGTTGCCCGTTATCAGTTATTGGTATGCCGCAAATGCCATGCTCTTTCTTCACCCTTTCAACATCTACGACCTGGCAAAATTTGCGATTAGAAAGAATTTTAAATCATATCACCTAAAATGTGAGATTACCGTGTGTTCAGGAGAAAGGACCACAGGATCCCAAATAAAACCATGTTTAAATCTTTTCACTTTCATTACTTCAGCCGCTTGTTCTTGAATGGAACAGTTATGATGTATTATGCCAATGCCACCGCATAACTAAACATTAATGAGATTAATAAAGCGATAAACACGTGTTACATTAAATTAACTGAACTTACAGCCATAGCTATTGCCATTTCTGATTCTGTAACAGTATCCATAGGAGAAGAAACTAAAGGGGCCTTCAAAGTTATTTTTTTTGTCAAAGCGGACGTTAAATTCTGGAAATAATAGTTGAATTAGTAAAATAAAAAACACATGGTAGCGTTGAAAAACGTCTCAATTATGCTTACAACTTCATCAGCGGTGAAATCAATATATCCAGGTAAAAGAATGAAGTCTCTAAAAATTTAAACAGTAAGATATTGTTAGAAAAAAAAAGAAAAAAAAATACTACAGAAATGAAAATAGTATTTGAAATCGTACCCATAGGTAAGACCATCACCGCTGCCAAATAATTCTTCAGCAGTTAATCCATCTTGTGGAGAATAAGTGGATCCTCCGGTAATTGAATAATCAGCGCACATGGTTAAAAATGACTGAAAACACTATCGCAAAGAGAAAAATAGTAAACGAGAATAATGGAAAAAATCCTAGAATTAGATATTTTATAGCAATTGGAAAACACAAACACGTGAGTTCATTACATAACCCCTTTGACTACATTACATGGACTGCTAGTTACCCCGCCAAACCCCCCTTCCGTACATTTTTATGAAAAATATCAAATGAAAAACAATAATTCGGCGAGCTCCGAATTGTACTGCAGCTAGTCACCAACAGGAACTGACCGTTTTAAAACTAACGTGTTCGTTACACGGCTTCTGCGTACTGCAACATGCTGCAACGTTGCAACGTGGCAGATTTTTTCAAAAACATGACTCGCTTTTCCAAGAGCGTTTTTAGGGGGATTTTTTTGAAATAAATTCCTGTTATGAAAATACAACTTTACGTTTTTTGAAATTTAAAATCTGATGAAAAGAAGCGGAGTTGACATGATTTTAGTTTTTATTAAATACTTCCTCCCCTGTGAGAACGAAATTCTTCAAAGTTGGCCTAAGTAATTAGGTACCATACCTCCAAAAACTGTTGTGGGTAATTTTGATTTTTTTCAAAAACTTGAGGAAGGAGGTGCTAAAATATCGAAAATTTGGTTTTTGGAGCATAACTCCCTTTCTGTGGGAGTAAAAATGGTTCAAATTTTGGATTTGGAGGTTAAATACGATTTAAAGAAAAGTACTATTTCAGAATTTTTATAACTCAATTTTAATACCTCTTCCTCAAAATTTGGGGCTTTTAAAATCACAATTTGCCCTTCGCTATATTTTTCGCATCAAGCGTAGATCAAGAGCTTTCGTTTAAAAAAATTTAGCTTCCTAACTATAATAGGGGCTGAATGAAAACGTCATGAACTTTTTTGCTTGTAGCTGTATATATGTGAGGGCGCATGCAAAAAGGGACCACTTGGCCAAAATTTTGATTTTTTTTTTTATGAAATTTATGTAAAAAACCTTTAAGAATCGAATGGAACTGACCACTAATCTCAATTTTCAATATTTCGAGGAAATTTCGACGTTTAAAGTTGAGCATGTATATATTTTTCTTCAAAAATTGCTCAAAAATTTTTTTTCAATGAAATTTATGTAAAAAACCTTTAAGAATCGAATGAAACCGTGAAACCGACCACCGATCTCAACTTTCAATATTTCGAGGAAATTTCGATGTCTCAAGTTAAACTTTAAACCCCTCTCCTGTAAAATTTTGTTTTTGGCCGAGTGGTCCCTTTTCGTATGGGCCTCACATATATGATATATATGATGATATACATAAAAACATTAAATAGTAAAACAAATTGAAAAAATTGAAATAATAAAAGTACAAAAATAATTTTAAAAAAGTATAAACATCAACTCACCGATAGAAATGTAAAAATGTTTAGAAAAAACCACCAACTAACCGATTTCGCTTGAAATATTCGCAATGAAAAAATATCGCAGTAACGCTCGATAAACAGCAAACACGAAAAAAATCGCAAATCGCAGAAGAGATCGTCGAAAGGCTTCGAAAACTGAACTGACGACCAAATCAACCCTCGTGAGAGACAAGGGCGACGTTTCGAACCAGTTCATCGTATTTCACGCGTTGCATTTACCGTTGCAGATTTCTCTTTTGAATTAGCGTGACGAGCTCTTTCGTTTGCAAATTTTTGGAAAAACGACAATGCCAGCGATATCTTCATTGTTTTCACGTAAAGAATATTGTTTACAGGACGTTTTTGGTGAAACAGTCGAAGTCCGTTTTAACATTGAAATCAGTTTTCTTAATCGCATTTTTGCACAAACTAGTTTCATCTGAGAAATAGTCACATAGTCACGTTCGTTTTGATGTTGAAATCCTCCAGATTCGCTGCTTACAAATGTCTTCGAAGAATTTCTCTAAAAATATTTGTGTGTCTTATACGCACAGGTGGCTGATGAAACGAGCATTTTGTGATTTTCGAGCAATGGTGATCTTCAAATGCCAGATGTGAAAATTTGAATCGATGAATTTCTTCATTTTAAGAAATATTTTGATCTTCAAATAATATTAAAAAAGTGACATCTTGTTTGTTACACGAATTATATTTAATTTGGTACAAGTTGTGATTCGTACCTGGAAATAGAAACAAAACTTGGCTTAATATTACAAATACGTTTTTTTTTTCATTCGAAAAACAAGAATCCGTTTGGTTTTGAGTTGAGCGTATAAATCAGCCACACTGTATATTTATACGTTGATAAGGGCGCCGCGCGAAAGCGCAATTTATACCGAGAGAATATTTAAACTACGTAAGAGACGACTCAATTCGATGAGAATTCCATTTGCGAAATTTCTCGATACGAGTAAAGAGAGGATGGGGTGAAAAGGCAAACTGCGTATTACTATCTTAAAAAATATCTAACCGCTACAGTCAGCAATTTGGACGGGCGTCTGTAGTAAGGGTTTTTAACCAAGGTAAAAAAAAAAAGAAGTACGTACATAAGAGAAAAAAAAGAGTAGGTAAAAAGGAGACCAATTCGCCGAGTCGCGCATACACATCATATATTTTATTTCGTTCGAATTTTATTTCGGTTGCTGAAGAAAAAAAAAAGGTAAAATGCTTTTAAGATTATTGGTTAAGTCGTGAATGCCCTCCCGCGCGCCGATGTTTTGTAATCTACTACCATTCCAAATGGCTGATAACAATTTATGAAGAAGCCGAATACACGAAAATTACTCTCCGCTTCATGACAAAAATCGCTCGGCCGTTTTACGCCGAAAAACTTATCGTTTCGGAGGCTGCGTTACTGTACCTTGTATTGGGCAACGTTAAATGATACACTGGTACGGTGTTTCACCTTAACGAAACTTTGCCTCCGATTTGTACGATTTGCCGCGTACACGAGCGAAAAACGGAGAAAAATAGTTGCGAAGTTTTTCCAAAAGCTAGCACACAGGACTGTCTTTTCTATTAATTTATTTTGTTGTTTTGAGAAAAACGATTTGTAACGGTTCGATTTGATGCTCGATGCGTAATGGCTTTTTTGTTCGTCTTTTTTTTCTGTTTGTTTTTTCGTTAACTGAATTCGAAAATGGCCAAGTGAACTTTATCGATGCTCGATTCGTTTTAAGTAATCGTAAACCTTTGCCGAATCGATGGCGGAGTCGGGTTTATATCGTTTTTTAAATTTGTCACGATCGTTTGGCAGAAGTACATGGGCTGATGAGACGTTTAGTAAGATTAGTGAGTTTAACGACAAGATGGGAGATTCTCTTGCGAGCCATCGAGTTTTTAATGAGCCGTTGGTTGACCGTTTGTTCGGGTAGAATTTCATCGAATACTGGAGTGAATTAATTACCTGCTGGACGCGTTGTTTGGGCGAGTTCTGAATTGATTTTTGGTTCGGGTTTTTACCAGAGTAAAGCTTCTAATTCAATGACTCATCTAAACATCGTCGAAATAATTCATCAACTCGTTGTCTTCATTTTGGATTACCACATCAACTCCCCGCCCAACTTCCCCGAAGCTTTCTCGTTTCCCATTTCGAAACGCGGCTTAGCATCGAGATAGAATTAAAATACTTGGTAGATGTAACGAAAAACCAAATTATTACGAGTTAAAAACGCGGTTATCCCGATAAAAAGTTATTCAAAAAGCGGAACAAATTGCCATCCTTTGAAGAAGAAAAAAAAAGATGCGACCAAAAGAAGAGGGATGTCGAGGTACCGCCAACTCCGCAAGTACGATGGAAGAGAGGAGTCCGAAATTGAGAACGTTTTAAATTATATTATGCAAAATAAGCACGTGTCTACCTTTTTTTTTTGCAGCACTCCGCGCCGTATCCATTACCGCAACGTAGCCTCGGCAGTGGTGATAAAACTGCGACACGTGTCTGAACCCCGTAAACGCAACAGTTCGGTCGACTCGGCAATTAATACGCGAGCTGAGGAGGAGCAAACGCGTTTTAGGAACCACTGCGGCGGCGGCGGCGCGGCGTAGGCATTTTGCCGTAAAATATACATTTTGATAAGAAGACGTACCTCGGCTGCGGCGTATTTTGCGCGCTATAAAAGTGTATCTTATTACAAAAGACGATGAATAAATAAACGACTGAAGAGACGACAAAGACACGCTTCTATAAACACGCGCGCTCGCCGCTGTCGCTCGCTTCGTTTCGGCCTTTTTATAACGTCGTTTTACGACGACGACGTCGTCGCAACGTCGATAGCCCGCGGCTCGCCGTCGAAACGTGAAGGCGAATGTCTCGTCGGTCGTAAAAGTACACGAAGAACCGGATCCACCTGGTAGATTAAAGTCTCGTGTGTAATAAGTAAATGTCGATGAAAGGTTTAATAAAGGTGGGAGAGGGGGGAATGCACGGCTCGACTTCCGTAGTATAGATATATACTGGGTGTTCTCCTTCGTGTATCTGGTCCTTCCATCAGTGACGAAGCTATCAGAAGTGAGCATCTGTAAGAAGTTTTGCAGGCTCGAAAAATTTAAGGGAGAGATACGCCGCAAAAACAGTGACACCTTTAGCCTCAAAATTTCCTTTGATTGTGCAATTACATAAATAAAATTTGAAAAACTCATTTTTTTTTAGGTGTTGGGTTGCAAAAAAGATCTTAGAAATATTGTTTACCTTCAAAATTGAAGGCGCTAGGTGGAAATAGAAAATTATAAGTGTTATAACTCCTTCAATTTTCAAGATATGCGAAAAATGATCACCGCATTATTTGTAGAGCTTTTTGAGCTCTATAAAAAAGATAACTACTTATTTTTGTCTATTTTGAAAATTGAAGGAGTTATGACGTTTATAAATTTTTATTTCGCTTTGGCACCTTCAATCTTGAAGATAGGCGAAAATTTTAATAGTTGTTTTTTTTGACAACTCGGCATAAGTCTTTCGAAGATGAAAATTTCACATGATTTGTAACGTATCACAACCCCTTCAATCAAACCTTCTACAGCCGCTCACCTTAAGTTGCTTTATCACTTAGACGAAGGGTTAGACACCTTAAGCGGAACACCCGGAATAACGAAATTTCAAACCATGAATTATGTTAGGCACGTCGTTAAACGCGCCAAAAAAAAAGTACACAGGGCGAACGAGGGGGGGCGGAGAGTACACGCGAAAAATATCGAATGTTTCGCGAATCGTTTTCACGTAATTTCCTTCACTCGGATGAATAATTCTGATGAATTTTATCGCGTACCATACACGCGTTTTTTCCTTCGTGCTCGCAAAGGCGAAGACACCAGAAGACGGGCGACGTGTTCTCGATGGCATCTCACGACAACGCGCCGCGTTTCGGGCGAAAGGCGAAAAATAATTACGTTTTGAATTTATATACACGAACGCTCTCGCGGAGCTGGGAGGGAGCTCGTAGTCGAATAAATCCTCCGGGGAAATGATCCGGTAAAGTGTTCTCGCTCTCGAGTTTGGAAATTAAAACGCCCAAAGAGGGAGTCCACGGTGTGACTGAAGCGCTACGCGTATTTCAGCCCGATGATGGTCACCAAGACCGTAACGACCCGGAACCGATTATCGTATCGAGATAGCGATATATATGCGTACGATCTTAGTCGGGTATTCGTTTCGTGATGGTAAATTAAACCCAAACCGGGGCTCGGGCAAGTGTCCGCAAGAGAACGCGTAATAAGAGGGTTATGCGAGTCGAAAAGGAGGTTTTTTATGATTCATTTCGTTGTATGTGTGCGTATACGTTGTACGAAACGCTTTAAGCTTACGAAGCGAAATATCTCCTGGCGAAATAAAGACTTCAAAATGTTTCATAGTAATAAACTTGGAAGCGTATAACGTCTCGAAAGATGATAAAATACTCTCGCGTTTATATATTTACCAAAAACACACGTATAATGTTTTACGTATTTTTTTTTTCTTCGCGGTCGTTTTTCCCTTTTTTCTAGCCTGTTCGAGGTTTTTTGTACCTTTTTATATCGTTTTGGTAATATGTCGATGGTGGTAAGTGATCGAAACATGTGACCCAGATGAGTGATATCTTTGATATTTTTACTAATATTAATGAAAAAAATTTCACTCGGAGAATTTTTTTCAATTACTTTTTTTTATTATTTTTATTTTTCGGACGAAAAAGACGAGTTGGCTCGTGGACAGATTTTTCAGCAGTAATTTCATTTCGACGTGAAAGACGTTCTGTCAAGGTTGAAATTTAAACATTTCAGAATTTCTTACGCTCGAGTGATCCATCTTCGATACGTGTGTTTCTAATTGGATATTTTCGTAGTGGAAAAAATCGTCTTATTTGAAAATCCGTTTTGTCGGCGAAGTAGCGATGTTTGAACGAAATTGAAGAAATATTGAGAGGAGGTGGACCCACGAGTGGAAAATTGTAAATTAATTAGGAACTTGATGTGATTAGTTGGATTGGTGTCGCTATTGTTCACCTGAGTGTCCAATTCTTGGTTTTAGATGAGAAGGCTAAGAATATTTCTTGACCCGAAGCTCGAGTGAAAGATCCGAAAAGGCCATGCTCATGTTGGGACGTTTTAGTGAAACCTGGGGTGATTTGAGAAAAAATTGTTTGAAATAAAAGTGGTTGTAAATTTGAAAAGAAACAATTTTTGTATTGAATCTTCTCAAATTTCATCATGATATTACCATATTGCTACAAAAGCTGTAAAATTCTCTTCAGATCAAAGCTGAAATACCCGTCCGAAGGACGGGTCACATATGTAATTATGTACATCATTTATGAAAAAAAAAACGAATAAAGCAATTGACGACGACAAACAAACACGTGCACTTCTTATGAAGGAAAAACGAATAATGCAGTGTCTGCTCAAAGATCAACTCGAATCGACTCGAACCGACTCGAATCAACTCGAACTGACTCGAATCAACTCGAACCGGCTCGAATCGACCCGAACTGACTCGAACTGACTCGAACCAACTCGAATCAACTCGAATCAACTCGAACCGACTCGAATCGTAAGAAAGATAAGAAAAGATAAGATAAGAAGAGAAGAGATAAGAAGATAAGATAAGAGTAAAAACATACAGACGGATACACACTCACACCTAGATACACATGCGAGAAATATAAGAAAAGATAAGGTAAGAGAAGGGAAGGGAAGAGAAGAGAAGATAAGAAAGATAAGAAAATATAAAATAAGAAGGTAAGATAAGATAAGAGAAGAGAAGAGATAAGAAGATAAGATAAGATAAGCCTATAAACAGACAAACAGATATACACTCACACATAGACACACATGCAAGTTGTCTTTGAAGCTCTATTGCAGCTCTTCTGTTTCAGTTATTAAAATTGTAATTACATATTAAAAGAACTTTCGTTTATTAATTATCTACATCTTGTGCAAATTTCATCGCGTTACACCCAGCACAGGCTGAGAACATTGGAGACAAAAAAACGGTTTGTTCGATTATAATTATAATATAGATTATAAGAACAAAAAACACTTCTCGTTCACTTTCCAACAACTTTTGTTTCAAGAGTTTTTCTCTCAAGTCTCCTTAAATTTTACAAAAATGCCTCAAATAAAGAGTTTTGTTTTCGATACCAACAATACGATGAAATTGTAGCGTAATTTGAGGAGATATGAAAAAATTGTTTGTACAAAAAATGTTCCTCTTTTGATTCCCAATTACTTTTGTCTCAAAGGTTTTTCCCTTAGGTCGCCCCAACCCCATCAAAAAATGCCCCAACATAAATATTTTTTGTAAATTTTGGTTTCTAAACCGATGAAATGGCCATTTTATCGAGCTACTTGAGTAATTCAAGTTAAGCTTCTTCTGTGCTTTTCACATTTCGAAATACGTCGTTTTTATGTGTTTAGTCATTTTTATTGGATTGAGAAAATTATCAGGTATTTTTCGTTTTTTGTATTCTTCTCATAAACAATTTCAGTTTATTTTTTATGTTTTTTTCTCAACATGTTCCCTAGTGTCTCATTCCACTCTTCACTTATCACTAGCGGCTTCGCTAAGTGGGCGCTTAGAAGACAATCATCTCCAACTCGAGCTCCTCTATCGAGTGTAAAATTCCACGCTTACAATACAAATCTTGTCAATAAATCGTACATATACTGCCCTATTATCTCGCTACCTGTATAGATACTTGTGAACGGACTAAATTACACGATGTATCGAACGAACGCGGAAAACGTATAAACAAAGCCGATAGTAATTTTCGCACGCGTCTACAAGGCCGATAAATCTAAAACGCGTGGATTTTCGAATATACAAGAAAGGGACAAAAAGCTCGTATATGGGGCACTCGACGTATAAAACGTACACTTGTAACAACACGAGGTATACTTGTTAATCAAACATTACAGGTATTATACGAGCGACAATACATTATTACTCGGAAACCCTCGAATCTATGCGTCGCGGAAGATCTACGCACTATCTTCCGACAGCCGACGGGTATCCGCTGAATTGGGTCACCAAGTATCGTTGGCTGAAGCCCATAACGAGTAGTCCAAATATCGCTTTTGTTTCGTTCGCAACGTGTGTGCGTATAGCATCGACGATACATGAAGGCGCGCCGCCAATGCTGGGGATCGCGAGCTTAGACGCAGGAGCGCGGCGCCTTCTCTAATTAATAATTCCAATAACAAGTTATTCGCTTATCTGATAATTGATGTGTCAGAAACACGTAACGGATAAAATTGCGCGTATTGTCGTTGACGTTAGCAACGAGTAATAAATTCGATTTTATTATCGTCGATATTAAAAACGGCAAGGATATGGCTTGGCAAGTCTGTAACGTCTTCGGCGTCCAGGCTTCTTGGTCCTTTATCGTTAATACGAAAGAATATGGCGTAAATTTAACTAAGTATATTATATAAAGGTACTTGTGGATGTACGCGGTCGGTTAATAACGATAAATTATCTATTTGGGTCGCTTCATTGTATACGCGAGCGCTCTACGTTGTCGTTTGTAAATGGCGGAACAATCGTGTATTCGCGGTACTCGCTGGAAGCCCGTCAGAAATAACGATACCATGTGCGGTATCCGGTTAAAATCGTCGAAAATAGAATAAGCGAGTGTTCGCGTATGAGCGAAGAGGTCATTTGAGTACGTGAACGGAATCGCCAACGATCATTTGGTCATTTCGAAGAATACACGTCGTCGAATTTCTTCCATCTTGGACACGAGTGTATACGTACAGAACTAGAACGTAAAACGAGGATAATGTGTGTGTGTATTTAACGGCGAAAAATCAATAACGAAAGGAAATTTGCGAACAAAAACGTAATCTAATTTTTTGCACATTCGAGGGCGCTGTTTCATTTAGCGTTGTTGTCCGCGTCGTACCAGAAGCCGCAGATTTAGCGAATTATCGTGGTCGTAATTTCACCCCCGATGTTGGTTGCACTTATTACGAGTTCGTACGATTATAAGGTGTATCTTTCGAGGTGTTCGATAAACAATGATGTGGAGGAGCGAGAATGGTAATTTGTTTCGGAGATGGTATCGCGAGTACCTGTTTCTGAGTAAATACGTTAATACGTCGAGCGAGTTTTATTTCGTTATAAATGACGGCGTCGATGAAGAGAAGCTTACGAAGTGTTTTACGATTAGTTAAAAACTTCGATGAAGTGCTTAGCGTTAAATAGCTGCGTCGTTAATTGATAATTAATACGTAATATACGCGAAAATTAATATTTCAGCGGCGTTAATTATAAACGTCGTTATGGGCGGGGGCGAAGCGGAAGGGTTTTTTTCGTCGTTAGCGTCGTCGGAGCTCGTTTTTTATTCGAGGGTTTATGCGTTAAAATGGTCGGTTTTTTGACATGATAAAAAACGTGTTTTTTTTACGACCAGCCGAAGATGGCGAAGCTTGTGAAATTTGCGGGTTTTTCGATCTTATATGATTTTTTATCTTTTTCTCATGTTCTTCGTCTGATTTTTTTTTAATTTATATTAATTACACTAATTTTGATGTGGTTTGGTATTCAATTTCGATGTGGTTTAATAAAAGCAAAAATTTTTATTAAATAGGAAAAAATTCAGAAAATTTGTAATCATTTTTTTTATTCAAAAAAATTTTTCATTATTATGAAAATTAGCGCAAATTATGAATTTGGCTGAATTTTTGTTGAAATGACTCGAAAAGTCTCCTGAAAAGTCATGAACCTCATCAAATCATCATGATTAATTTGATATAAATACGAGTATTTAAAATTATAAATGCTAAAATCGTTGTAAATTTTACCGAAATATTGATTTGTCAAATTGTGATAAATGTGCAACAAAATGTGATTCTTTTAATATTTTTTGCAAAAAAATTTTGTTAAATTAACAATATTTTCATAAAACGACATTGAATACTACAAAAAGCTACCAAAAATGACAAAAATCATTTAAAGTTTCACACAAACTGAATAAATTAATAAAAATTTTATTTGATTAATTTTCCTCATTTTTGAAAAAATATTTCGTTTAGTTTTCATTTTTTTGAGATATCAGGAAAGATTTTCATTTTTGAAAAACATAAAGAAACTAAAAAATAACAATTTTTTATAAAATCAACAAAACTTCTCGTATAATTTAACGAATACAACAACCTATCGCTACAACATAAAAAATTTAATTATAATTATATTTTATGAAGAACTTTTTTTAAAGAAGAAAATAATTTTAAACAGTACGTTTCATACTTGGAAATAGAAAAAAAAGGAAATAACGGGATGAAATGGTTTAAGAAAATATTTATTATGAAATTTCCGTCAAAATTTTTTCAATATTTTTGAAACTTGAGGTTATTATTATTTTATTATATTTTTTTTTGAATGAATTTTGTCAGACAATTAAAAATCCCCCCCCCCCCTCTGTAATATAATCCTCCATCTTTTTTCTTTCTTTCTTTTTCGGTCACAAAAATAGGTAAACAAATGTAGCAGGTATTTTTTCGTCAACGAAATCGCTCTTTTCGGTCAAATTCGGTCTTCGATCGCGTCCCACAAAGCGAAATCCGTCCGTTGAAGAAACGCGGGTTGTTTGGGAAGCGGAGGTAAAACGCAAGACGGTTAAATAGTATAAAACGAGGGCATTAAAAAATACCCTCCAATTAACGCCCTCAAAAGCAAAAGGCTTTTCTCTGGTCGCGGCGAAACGAGTATTTGGCTAGCCGAACTCGTTAATTTCGCTATTTGTTCATTCGTACCTGTAACGCATAAGTCAAACAAAAGCCGAACCCGACGTCGAGAGTATTCATGGTGTAATCTAGGTCGATGTAAACACCGCGTATAGTACGCTACCGAAACGTTGTCCCGTTAAAACGACGCAACGGCGGGGAAGGGACGAGGCAAAGGAGCCGATAAATTTACCGCGAAAGTTGAACGAAAAATATGACGAATTACGGTTTAGCTTGGGATTTTTTTTTGCGCTTTTGCTACGATCTGGATGCGGTATCGCGTTTATCTTGTAGATGAAGAGGTTTATAAGGGGAGGGGGGATAAGAAGGGGACGAGATATCACGCAAACGTTGGGCCAGAAAAATATACGAGTCTCATTTAAAATAAATATAGACTGAAAAACGACGTAAACAAATCGAGTCGACAATTTGCGTCGTATTCGTCGTCGTATACAATTTGACACGTGAAAAGGTTTCATTTTTCAGCTCATTAATTCGCGAATATATGTGTATATTTTCAATTAAAAAAGAGTAGTCGAATTTTTTCGAGTCGAAATGCGTCGATAATTTGATACGTGCTTTGGTCGCATGCAACGTGCGGTCAGCGCGGCCATCGAGGTCGTGGTCGCGATAACGCGAAGGCGGAAAATGCTGCGCAAAGTCGGCATGCACGACGTACAGCGTACCATCTTCGTTAAATATCTTTTATTAAATTCTCCATTGTGTGGCCGAAACACGTCTGCGAGTACGCCGGTTCATCTTTTACCGCAGCGTCTGGCCGTGTGCGGCATAAATCGCGGATAAGGCGCGGTTTGGTTTATTACATTCACGAGCCGTAACCTCGATCGCGTCTCTCTTATTTCCATTAATATATATAGTATTTTTAAGCTCGAAATGGGGTTTCTTTTTTCCTCTATTTTTAACGAGAGGTTATCTTTTGCGATTCCATTTTCTATATGAGATTGTATTTCGATTCGCGTTTGAGCGTGAAAGGTGGTATCTTGGAACGATACCTATGAAAAAGGTACGTTGTGGGAATCGAAATCGTGGATGAGATGGTATCGGATGCTTTCAAGGTATGTAACTGACGATTGGGATAGTGCGAGGGAGTAAATTGGCGTATTTACAAAAATATGGCACCGGAGGTGCAAAGAGACTTGAGGGAAGTCCAAGATTTCCCTTGCATACTGTTTCAATGGTTGCACCAATCCATAGATTTCTCAGTTCTCACAATCAAATCAAACAATGACACACGTGTCAAAACTGACCATCAAATTTAACGAAAAAAGAGAAAAAAAACCTGAAAAATTAATCATTTCGCAACGTCATCCCATTACTGTGAATACATATACCGGTATAAACGGCGAACCGCGTATGCAATTTATTTGACACGTTTTTACGAGACGTCCATCGGACGGCCACGCGATATGCAACTGTTTCGACACACGACGTTTATAAATTCACGGCGAACCGAATAGGCAACTTTTCAGCCATTCGAAACACACGCGTTGCGCGCCCGAATTAATCAGGTAATTTCTCATCGTCGAACACCTGTTCGCGTTTCCAGCTCTCTGGTTGGGCGAAGCCAGCGTACAGCGATCATTCGTACATTAACGCCGTCATTTATTCATGACCGCAACCCGCAACCTGTAAACTTTTTAGTTACCATCGTCGGCTAGATGAGTGAGCAAGATAGCGACGATGGGAGCGGCATCGCCGAGAAGGAAAAAAACCCGAAAACTTTCTCGAGCGCTCGACGACTTACAAGAAAATAAAAAACTTCTCGAGTCGAATAATTTACGAGCGTAAATAAAATTCGCGCTGTTATTGACCTCGCGATGAAATGTTTCCAGCGTAGCGGCGTCCGCCGGCGGATGAGATCGAAATTTCACGCATAGGTCTCGGGGAAGCGGTAATTTCGCCGAAGATGTATGGATACCTGAGGCGGCGGAAATTCACCATTGTTGAGAAAAATAAGCGTATTTTTACGCCATCGAAGAATCTATAAATCTTGCGCGCGCGGTTATATGCAAATTCTCGAAGCCCCGATAACGTGTGTACTCATTAATCAAAATTTCGCCTCGGAAAATTTACCCCTCCCGATGTTCGACGTTATAGGGAAAAAATTCTCGTTCTCTGGTATTCTCATTTCTCAACAAACGTACGTTGTATTACGTGCTGCAAATTGTGCTGTAACGCGAATCCCGCAACAATGAGTAAAAAAGTTTTCTTCGCTGGTAAAATCAAGGGAGTTTTTTCTCGTGCCCGTTTCCCCTTCCGAAAGCGTCGTCGTTGCGTTCTCTCGGTGTTCTTTCTATTCCAACATGTCTAGGTTTGTTCGGCGACCGACGTTGTTCGTTTTACGTGTTCGGTAATTAAGGGCTTTGATAAATTAACCCCGTTAACTTTTTCCCAAGAAATGCCTGTAATATTTTTCCACCGCTGAGGAAAAAACAACGGGCGCGATTTTGGAATACGAAACCAAAAAAGTATTGCGAAGTTTTTTCCTACGTTTTCCGCCTTTTTCCCCAAAGCCGAGTCGTTAATGTTGGGAAATTAGAAAAAAAGAATTAAATGCTAACGATCGTCTGCGTTTTATTGGTGTAATGAAAACCGGCTCGGGAGGGGTAATTAATCTTGATGGGAATTTTTTGATGGAACTAAGGAGGTCGTGTTTTTCAGCGTGATCGTCGGGGATTTTTTGCAGAAGGGTTTTAAGAAGAAGGATTTTTTATGGTGATAATTAAGTGTAATCGATATGTGGATTGTTACTGAAATATTAATACTAATTCACCCCACCCCTTCTGTTTTTCATCCTATATCTCGAAACGTATTCAAAGTTGATCTCGTAATTTGAAAAAATCATGAAAATATTCTTTTGAAAAATTACATTTAACCGGACAAAAACGATGTAGAAAATTAATAACCAAAATCAACGAGAAAATTTACGAAGAACAAGTTCGCAACGCTTGAGAATAGAAAAATGATAAAATTAACAGCATTACGAAGGCGTCAACTTTTTTTTTCTTTTTGACGTATTTAAGCCAAGCACGAACAATAGGTTAAAATCTGTGTAATGATAAATAAATCATCTCGGGACTTCGATGTATACAAGGTGGTAAAAACACCCCTTCAACTTTTCCTCGGCACGTCGTCGACCACCTTCGTTATGATATTCTTAACGCGATTGAAAGCTCGTAAAAATACGCTATGAAAGTAATCATTAAAATGTTCTTTTAATGGGGTAAAAATATAATTTTCGATTGTTGAATCGGAAACAGGTGTTTTGTTGATGAAATTATGGTTTTTTACCCTTCCGGACTTTTACCATTATTTGTACGTATTTTTTCTTCCTTTTTATCTTCATGTTTTCGAGATAAAACCATTTTCTTGATGGAATTCATGTTACGTAGTATTCAAATCAAATGTACCTATTTTTTGTTGATATTTCTTCAAATTTAACATGAACCGGACATTTGAAAATAAGAGGGGAGGGGTGGCTATAGCGGAAGATCCTCGAAACATGATATTTTATGCAGTTAGGGACTCGTTTTGTTTTCAAAGAATTAAAAATGTGTGTATTCTAAGTTCACTTGCGTTTTCGTCGCCAACGTTGCGTTCTATGTAAATAACGTTCATATGATGATTTGTTAGAAATTTAACGAGGAATATTTTCATTTATTATGATTTTTTTCGTAAATCCATTTTATCTCGAATTAAAGACGAAATATTGAGAAATCGTTTGTCGATGGAGTGAGATTTCCATCTTCCAGTTGAAGCAACGGTGGTGTTTTTTTTTTCCTAGTAATTTCCAAACTATTTGACACGTTTAAGAGACAACAATCAACGTTACGAGGTGACATGCCGCTAACGCCTGCGAAAGCAAAGGCGACGAAAACAGCTACAGAATGTGGGTTAAGTAACGTGTAGGCGGAACGTCGCCCGAGGAGATGGCCGATATATGACGAAATATTAGCGAAGGTATAAAGAGAGGACTTTATATGTACGTATCCGGCATGGTCGGGACGTTTTATCGAAACGGCATTATTTACTGGCAAGTTTTTGGCATATTTTGAATATGTTGCCAGGTTTGAACTATCATGCGAAAGTTTGTTCAGCGTTGTATCTAATCTTCGAAACATATGTGTGTTCGTAGGTGCTTAAAAGTTAGACAAGTAAAGGGTTTGCATAAGCGTGTCTTTGAATTAATAAGTTCGCCTGTTATAAATCACAAGTCTACGTCTAAATTTATGTCAAGCTTTAAAGCCTTTAATGGTTAAAGTGTCATTTATCTTTTGTTATATGCCGTGATACGTGGTCTTTTTTTTTTCACTCGGGCTCTCTCATCCGCGTTGGTTTCTTTCTCGGCGATATCTAAGGTTTGGCGAGTATCCTAGATAAACGAGTAAATTAAATGGCGTATATGTCGCGTAAATTGGCCCCGTCGTGAGGCTAATTAGGCGTGAAAAAGCCGCCGCTGTGGAGACTTTACAAGCTTTCGTTTAAACCCAACGCATCGGGTTTTTTCTCTTTTCGTTTTTGTGTGTGGTAACGTGCTAGGAGGAATATCGCGACGGAGGAGGGTGAAGCAGCAAAATGAACCATCGATGGCGCGACAAAGGTGTAACCTAATTTGTAAAACGGACTATCGAATTGTTAAAGGTGTACGTCGCCTGTGAATTCTCGAATCTGCACTAAATTGCAATAGCGTCGAAAGTGTCGATGTCTCTGGTGAAAAGCTCGGTGGAAATTTTACACGAGCTTTGTTATATAACGTAGTATCCTTTTTTTTTTCCTTTTTTTTTTGAATTGTGGCGAATAAACGAACACTAGACATGGAACGAAGAACGTTTCACGTGTCGAATTTCAACGTATTGTTTAATCTCGAAACGCTACCGCTGAATAGAGAGGAAAAAAATACACTAAAGCGTAACTTTATTACGACGAACGTATTTTCGTATTTTAATTAAATTCAAAACAGTTAAAGGCTTAAGACGAGGAAACCTCGGTTTATGGGGAAAAGGGCGAGTACGGGAAAAAAATGAAAAGCTATACTGATAGGAAACAGTTGTCCGCGTATTTTTAATTAAACGATTCAACGCCCGGATCCGCCTCGTCCGCGGTTCACTTCTCAGGAGTGTTTTTTATCCTTTTCTCGTTTATATATATATAGATATTTACAAGAAAAATATTTTTTCGTTTGGTGTATTTTTTTTATTATTTTTTTCATTTTTATAATCCTCGGTTCGGGTAATTATTTCGTATTTTTTCATTCTCGTGTCAACAGCTGATCGACGTCGGTGCGTGTTGCTTTTTTTTTCTCTCTTTCTGAAAAAGAATACAAGAGGGTGGAGTTTTGATGGAGAAATTCCAAGCGTAGAGTAAATTTTAAACGGATTTGTGGGCGGTTTAATTAGAATGTTTGGTTTTTTTGCGCTTTGATTAATGGGTTCGAATGAAACGAAATGTTGGGGTAGTTTTGAGTTATTTTTTGTCGGATTTCGGTGTATTTCGGGATGCTTTGGGGCTCGGAAGTGAAGAGGGGGTGGTTGAGGTGAATAGAGTTGTTTTTTTCTATGTAAGAGAATATCAAGTGTTTTAGATTTATTTTGGGTATTTGACGCGGTTTTCTACGTTTCGGTTTCCTTCGTTGGTGTTTCGGATGTATTCGGGTGATTTCGGTGATATTCGAATCAACTCGTATGTAGTAAAATACTCACCGTCGTTGAAATCGGCGTTGGAAATTTCATCGTGTTTCGAAGATACTCGTTTGAAATCGGTTAAATTCGGAATTATTCGGATTAATTCGAAAATTCTTCTTGTTAATAATTGGCGACGTTGAATTTGTAATATTCGATCAAATCGTGCGATTTTTTTTCTCACCATGTAAGTTCGGCTTTTCTCGACGAGATTCGACAAAGGTCGTGAAGTTTCGGTTAATGTCGTGAAACGGGTGTTGTGAGTGGATGGTGTTACGATATGCTCCGATGAGGTACGACGAATTCCCATTTGAAACGAAAATAGTCGAAAGTGAATTTTATTAATATTAAAATTTATATTTAATTTGATTAAAATATTAAAAATTCTATTTAAATTTATTCTTAAATTTGATTTATTATTTCATGTATGTACTTTCATTAAATTAAATTCATACCAAAATTTAAAATAAAATGAATTTTTCACGCTTTAAATGCGTTACATAAAAAAAATCCAAATATCCGAAGAATCATTCCTACCCGAATTTGTTCATTTTTCGTTCATTTCCCTAGAATATCGTCGCGTATAAAATGGACATTTTTTTTTTTTTGACAAATCGACCGAAATTTTCACACGTCGAGGCGTCGATTTTTGTGACGTTTAAAAATACACGAAACGACGACGGCGTCGACAAGGAATCGTACATCGGAATCCGGTGAATTATTTATTTCCCATCGGCGCATTCTGTTAATTTGTAACGTGTAATTTTCCCGAAAGCAATTATCGAAATATTTTTTTTCGGACGATTCGACAGGTTACGAAATCAAGGGGGAGGGGGTTTCATTTCGACACATGTGAACAAATGCATTACTGTATGTTCTATATATAGAACTTACGTTGACGGTGCGACGGGAAAAGGGAGCGAAAATTACGAAATAAAAATCTCGTCTGTTACAAAATGGATGAAATTTTCAACTGTGAAAATTTCAAAAAAATATTTCGTGAAGCAGGACGTCGAAAGGTTTTGCAATTTAGCGTTTCCTCGGGAAATTTAGGAATAAAATCGGATACAAAGGGCGACCGAAAATACTGGCACGGCGTAGGGAAAAAAAGATTATGGGAGGTTCTTAAAATAAAATTCGATTACATTTCAGTCGGCGAAAAAAGGCATAAGCTTTTCTCTCCGCGTCGTGATCTCTTACAGACGGGAAGCTGCGCGGTTGTAAATGGTGATATTTTTAGGAATTTTGCTATACAAACGAATAACGAATGGAGAGGGATTCCGCGGTGAAAAAATTATTACTCATCGGGACGAAGAAAAACGTCTCGAGCTTAATTTCGAAAATGATTGGTAGGCTTGCAGCGGCGGCGACGCGACGGCGCGATGGAAGATTTCAATTTCTTTAATGAAACAGCGGAACGGCGTTGCTCGATGAATTTGTAATTGGAATTTCTACCGGAGTCGGGAGGTATTGCGAGACGAGCTAGATTTCGACGAAGTGGCAGTTTGATTTTCGCGTTGAACAAGGCGTCATTGCGACAATGACAACGAAACGTCAAAAATTCACTTAGAATCCTTGTCTAGAAAGAGCGTACCGTACCAAAGTAGTCGAATTTCGGCGATAAAGTAACGTGAATTTTTAATAAATTCTGTGAAAATTTTATGTCACACTTGGCGCTAATAAGCGTTTGTTGGAGGTTTGAATTTTAAATCGAATACACAGATAAGCTCGGCCTTGAGATATAAAGTTACACGACGACGACGTAGCCGTCAAAGCTTAGCAGATTTTCCGAGCTGATAAGTTGAAGTGCTCTATGGCGGTTCGTCTACGCGATAATATTTGGTAAACGTTTTATACTAGAATATTCAATAACACATCTATTCTCCATGGTTAACGTTTATGGCTATGTAAAGTTCGAAGCGACGAAGAACGGTGGAGGGGGGTAGAACGAGTAGTTATTTTTACGGCGCGGGGTGGAAACGTTTTAAATGACAGTTTCTCGTTACATAAGTAAACTTGTTATATAAACTTTAGCAAATGGTAACGCTTACGATGTGACAACATTTGACGCTATTTGTATAAAGTGTACAGTGCCCTGCTGCCTACCCCGCGCCCTCATCCTATCTTAATGCACAGTTACAGTTATTAAATTAAAATTGCGTTACCCCCTTAGTATGTTTACATTGCCTATAAATTACACGAACACGTAGCGCGGGCACTTGTCAATGAATTTTCGAAACTAATTGGCGAAAAGAAAATTGCTCTTTGAAGGTAGTGTTTTTCACCTCTTTAATGGAATATTTAAGCGAGCGAGTATGCAAATTGAAACGCAATTTCGATGCTACCTCATTAATACACTTACACGTACGATTTATTTTCAAGCAAAAATTCAATCAGCAGGTATCGGTTTACCGCGTTATATTAATTTTAATTCGGCGGTTTTAATAATGGCGCTGGTGCTTCGCATGAAGTTGAAGGTGGTTTTGCGGTGTGTGTGATGTCGAATGCTGTACGTAAAATTAATTCGTAGCTTTTTTGATATTCGTATTGATTCAATGGTTCGAGTAGTTTGTTAATTGGGGTTGGTCTAGTGATGTGTGATTGGTGGGCTTTTCCGCGGAGGTGGCATGGTTGGGATTTTCTTCTGTGTTTGTGAAAAATGGTAGCTGAGGTCTGAATCGGTGATGGTTCGCGAACGATTTTTTAGAGTTGGATTTGGAAGTTCGTACAAATCAAGATCAGTGTTCGTACAAATCAAGATCAGTGTTGTTGAAGAGACGCTGAGTTGAAAATTACCGATTTGTAATTAAACGTTTGTGGATTTTTCTATTTTATTCTAAATAAAGATATTTAAATGCATGAAGTTGAAAAATGAAGGAATAAAAAATTAATCGAGCGAATTTAATGCTCTTTATGGTTTTGAGAGTGGGGGGGGGGGTGTGTACAATTGACGAACTACTCGGACAATTTTTCGAAACAAAGTCTCGATAAATTAACTTTTCACCTAGTTTTGTCAAAATGAAAAAAAAAAAAACTCGACAAAATTCCACGGTAATGAGCATGAAAGACGCGAAATAACAAAGTTTCGAATATTACGTCGAAACAAGCGCTGAAAAAAAATGTCATTTATGCAAATTTTTTTCAATTTGGACAAATTTTCGACGATCGTACGTTGGAAAAAAAAAACTCGAAAAATAGTAACGAGATTTTTATCATTACGCGGTTTCCTTTTCGTCATGACCTTAATGCGCTGCTAAATAATTTGAAACGGGCAAAAATACCGAAAATTATTCCATACGAACAATTCCAACAAGTAATCTAGCGACTTTCGTGCGCGTCGTGAATTTACGAATCACTGATTTAAGTGGCAACTTAATGACATTTACTCACGCATTTGATTGTATTTTTGGTGTTTATAATGTCGTTATTAAAGTGTAAGTTCATGTTGTCTTTTCGTTACTATAGGACGACTTTTCATGTACTTCGTTAGTCGCAAAAATACACGAAAGAGAAAACGAGAAATACGTATTTTTCACTTGTAATTTTTTTGCTACGTTTCGTATCCGCGATTCTCATTAATCCGCGAAAGCTCGCGTGGAATTTTTTACAAAGTAATTACGCGATTACGAGGTTGTAATGGTGTTTTGGGCTTTCGATTGACGAGAGAAAATTTTTTCGCGCGAATTTTCACTCGATCGAGTGCACAGGTGGCGAAACGAGAACGTGATCCAAATTAAAATAATTCCGCCGCCGTGGAAAAGTTACGCAGAAGTTGGACGAATTTTGAAATTCGCGTCTTTTTAATTACGATTTTTTTTCACCCTTTTCGCAAAATATACGAGTGGGTTTTTCTCGTCTTCTTAATTAATTTAACGAATGCGGATCAGTTATTAGCCGAGGAAGGATTTTGCGAATGATATTCGAGTATTACTATGTCGCGGATACGTCTTACGACGTGTTTATTTTCTCATTGAAGGTTACACGGCGCGATAAGCGCGAAGAAAACAAACAACGAAAGAGGAAAGGTAACGGACACATATTCTTTTTTTGGCGGTGGCAAGAGACGGCTTGAATTTATGTGAGAAGCCCCATTAGGAAACCATTTGTGAATGTCGAAATTAAAGCGAAAAAACAACGATAAATCGCGTGTAGCGGAGTTTATTAAAACAGGAATTCGACGCGCAGGATAGTACAGCCGGCGAATGATGCGATGAGGCGGGGCGGCGGGGTTGCGAAAAAAGGAAAACTATGGTTTCCTAAAATTTTCCACTTGCGAGTGTTTCCATTTAACGGTAGTGTGCGCTGTGGGATGATTTAAGCGTGGTAGGGGTGTGAGAGGGTGCTTTATGTGATGGCGTGAGTCTCGTGAGACTAAATAAAATCGTTTGGGAGAAGTGATTTTTTCAAAAATTGAGCTTTTTTGCAAAAATCAAGCTTTAGAATAGCCTTGAAATTGGTTATGATTTTTAAATAGCTAGAAAAGGTCACATGATGATGTTAAAAGACGTTTCCGGTGATTTAAAATTCATTTATTTATATAGTGTGTTTTCAAGTGAGAAACGAGAGTAGTATTGGTTGCATAAGTTATGGACGAAGGAGCAAAAGCCGTATTTACACGAATTTCTCACGCGAAATGATCCTTTTCGATGATCAGAGGTCGACTAATTCAATTAAACGAATTGTTTTGACTGACTGATGAGCTTCCAAGTTGTATAACGTGATTTAACGCCAAAAGGATGATTTCTCTGGGCTTTTTTTCAACTTGCAAATCCTACGAAGACGTGTTGCCAATTTACCCGCGATTCTCGTCCAATAAACGAGCATTCGTTCAACGCCAGAAGCCCCGTTCGCTAATTTGGTAAACACTTGGGCTCGGATCGGTTTTTCAAATCAATTCGTAACATATAACCGCAGGATGCGTTTAGTAATTTGTTTAAAAGACAATAAAAGCCAACATATATCAATCGTACGTGACGGTTTTCGTAACGCTACATCATCGCAACGGCGGTACAGCCGTCCGTGCGGTAATATCTTTCTCGGCGACAAGATATATGTCAAAGTATTTATGGACGATACGAGCGTAAATCATTCGTAAATTGGTAAAAAGCGATCTGTACACCCACACGTTTGCCCCGGCTCGCGCCAATTTTATATTCTTTTCTATAATCGCGAAATATTCACTGAACGTGGCCCACGATATATGGGATTTTTTGCTCAGCGTGCCTCCACCTTCACCCTCGACGAGGCACTCGCCCGAATCGTCTTTGTCCGGCGTTTTCAAGTTCGTTTGTCCATTAATGACTTAGTAGCGTCGATTAATTCCATATATATTCGCATGTGCGAGCGGTTTATATTTATCAGAGGTAATTTATGGATTTACATGTGGTAAAATATTACGCGTTACCAATAAAAGTTTGATATAGTGGTATTTTTTTTATTAATATTGTGTTCTTGTACAACGTTTCCGAGATTAATGTTTTTTTTCTCTATCGCTTTGTTACAGGTGAGTGAATATTTTTCACGCGGATTATTAGCATCGACGATTCGATAGTCGGAAAAAATAAATGAGGTGTGGGAAGAGAGCTCCGTGTGATACGTATCAGTAATGGAAATGTCGGTATGGTGAGTTTTGTTGAAAATTTTCACATTTCTTGATCATTTTATTCTATTTTTTGAGTAGTTACGTCATTTTTTTCGAGAAGAAACACACCCGAAGTCAAAAATGAGGGGTTTATCGTGTTCGGCGACCACGAAAACCAAACAATCGATATAGATGACCAATTTTCTCTAAATTTTGTGTAGCTCCACCCATAACTCCGCCCATAGCTCCGCCTCTAGTCCCTTCCCCCTAATTTGCATTTCGTTATGACTTTATTTATTATAACCTCGCGATGTATTAAAAACTCTTAAAACAGGTTGCCTTCAATTTTATAAAACTCTTAAATAACATTTTGTAATTTCCAAGAAACAAGCGATAATGAAGGCGGGACTAAGAAGTAGTGGGGGAATCTCCCACTTGATAGTCAATTATAATTCACGTCTCGTTGGAAAATAAACTCCGGTATCTCTTCATGAACGAAGTGAGAAAAATACTCTTGTATCGCGTGTTTAAAGTAATCAACGTGAATTAGTGTCACTAGGGGTGGGGGGAGGGGGGTGGAGAAGAAAACCGATTTTTCAGAACATATCCATGTGGGTACTCAAAATACTGGAAATTTGGAGTAGAATTCAATGAAATTATCGACAATTACTTTGGGTCAGTGTTTCTTCGGGTATTTGAAGATTAAAATTAAATTTTCGAGGAAAATGATCATACAGGAGCTCTCCAGCGACATTTGAAGTAATTTCGGTGTATCCGTACTTACTCGCAATTAACATAATCGAAGTTAGATGAAGTATAAACGATACCAAAGATTAAGTCACCGCTCACGGTGTACTGACTAAATCAAGGGTGTGACCCGACCAAAATAGATGGCAAATTAAAGCGAGAAAGAGAACGAAAGAGAAAAAAAGTATTACAAAACACCATTCATAACACGAAAAGCACTAATTGTAAAACGTTTTAACAAATTAACGAGGTTTTTTTTTGCGTATCGTTCAAAGCGATTATATACAAAAAAAAGTGCACAATAAAGAGAGCCGGAAAAGCGTGGTGGGAGGTGAAAACATAGGAAAACGCCTAATTACTCGCACGATAGAGCAGGTATACACGAGCTTGCGTTTCATTAACGGTATTAAATTTTTATTAAATTCACATTCGAACGCGATCTCGAGAATTATCAGTGGCCGGGGAGCGGGCGCGTATTTTTTTGCGCTCTCTGTCTCCGTGTCTCGGGATTTCAATAACGTATTTAAAGAGGCGAATACGTTATAGAGACGGTAAGCGTATCGTTAAAAAACGAGCGCATAAACGCCTGTTGTTTTAATTAAAAAGCTACCAGTTTAATGAAAATCACCAACTCTTGAAACATTGTGTTTTTGAGCATTAAAATGCATGTACGAAGAAAGGCGCGTTGTAGGAAATGTGAAAAAGAGTGCTTTCTGAGTTGATTTCGTGCAATAAAAATTTCGCCTCGAAAAAAAAATATAAGGGGAAAGGTAAACGGAACGAAATAATGAAGCTTTATACGATAAAAAGGGAAGCATTTTGTATGAAATAAATTCGCCGCAACGAATGGCACAATTTATAACCCTTTCCATAATTTCAATGGATGCGATGGAAAATAAGGTTTAAAAAAACGCGTGTAAATAAATTTAGCAATGTTTTAATAAATATCGCCCGCCGACACGAATATCTTTCGTTGAATACAAAAGAAACTGCTAAATGAGGGAAAACTTTTAATGAGTGTTTTTTTTTATTTAAGAAAACGAACGTGTCGAAATGACGGTTGTACCTTATACTAGGTTTTCGTAATGTGAAGAAAATAATGTACAGGGACTACGTGTGTGAGCTTTATGGATCGAAGTAATCTAGAATTTTATAGCTTCATTTTTGAGCTTTATCCAAGCGGAAGATATTTGTACGAATGTTATAATTTTAATCGTTAATTGATGGAGTATGGAAAAATTGGCCTAAAATAATGGGAAAATTTTGGTTGGCGTAGAAGAAGGGTAAAAAAACCTTAAGGATGCGTTTAAGTAGTAATATATTACATGTTCATTCCATAACGTAGTTAATTATAACGCGGGATTTTGAAAATTTTAATATTGAAAGTTTTTGGCTACAAGCACGACCCTTTATTAAAGTTTTTCCCAAGAACTCGATAATACTTCGGAGAATAATTTTAATTAGGAGGGGTGTGAATGATTTACGTTGAATACACTTTCAAAGAATTTTAACTTTTCCATCGAATAAGTTTGAAAATAGAGTTAAGAGTTTCGGTGTAACGTGTACACGACGGAGCTTTTTCACAAGGCCTAGTACACGAGCTTGGGAAAATTGAATATAAAAATTTATTTTCATCGAGACATATTTCGTTATTTGATTTCGGTCACGATAGTGAATTTTTTCTGCGGCTTTTAATGCAACGAGATGTCAAAGATATGTGGTTTAATCGAAGGTGCTGAGTGGTTTATGTGCAAGGTACAGGTATCCCGGAAATTGAGTATTTCGCGGATGCGAGATGCTGCAATATCCAAAAAATCTTTTAAACGTTTCAAGGAGTAAATACGAACATTTGAAAAGTACATATGTCAATTTTAAAGGGTAGAAAATTGAAATAGCATCTTCGTCACGTATACACGTCCAATCGACCCCGCCCACGCTTGCATCTGATTGGCCGTCGCGAAGTAGTCACGTGACCACACCCTTTTACCTCCACGCTACGCGCGTTTCAAACGTCAGTCGCGAACTAACCACGAAACCGAACACACTATTGTAACCGCTTCTGAAGTAAAAAAGTGAAATAAATACTTTGAAATGGCAACTAATGATTGCAAATTTGACATTATCAGTGCTTTACCACTGGAAATATCGACGATGATTTTCAAACTTCTGAATCCGTCCGCAATGCAAGCTGCAATGACTGTGCGCAGAAGCTGGTACCACATCTACCAGTCTGATCCTGCGCTAGAAAAAACTTTTAAAAGACGAGTGCGAAAAATGATGCACGAAAGACGACGACTTGCCAAATATCTGGGCAATGACCGAAAACTGAACTCGATTCGACGAGCGCCTAAGAAAAACGGTGACAAGAAAAGAAAATCGAAACCGGAGGAAATCAGACGCCCCGAAAAAAGGGCTAGATACGACAATGAAGAATCTCTCTTCTACAACCGCCGCCCCTTGAGGCTGTGAAATTACTTAACTATAAGAAATTGTAAATATCTAATTTTAAGAATTCACAAATATAAAAATTTATAACCAGATAACCAGACTCGAATTTTCTTGAATTTTTAAATGGTACAGCTGAATTAAAACTGCAAAAAAATTCAAATTTATCCCAAAACTTCATCAGGAAGAAAAAGTATATTAAAGTTCAAATCGTTGATAAAAAAGTGGGATCAACAAGAATCATTAAAATTCTCTTATATCAACTTCCAACTAAAGACATCACTCCAAAAAGAAAAAAAATGGATGAAATTTGTAAAGTAAGTCAACTGTAACACTTGATGAGAACTTATGCATAACCCATTATTCACTTTGGTAGAAATTCTAATTCATAAATAATTTCAATAATTCATAATACAACGGTCGCGTAGCGCAACAGCACGCAGTCACGTTTACATAACCACACCCAAGCGCGTATCTGATTGGCTCTCGTGGCCAGGTTACGTGACCACACCCTTTTACCTCCACGCTACGCGCGTTTCAAACGTCAGTCGCGAACTAACCACGAAGCCGAACACACTATTGTAACCGCTTCTGAAGTAAAAAAGTGAAATAAATACTTTGAAATGGCAACTAATGATTGCAGATTTGACATTATCAGTGCTTTGCCACTGGAAATATCGACGATGATTTTCAAACTTCTGAATCCATCCGCAATGCAAGCGGCCATGACTGTGCGCAGAAGCTGGTACCACATCTACCAGTCTGATCCTGCGCTAGAAAAAACTTTCAAAAGACGAGTGCGAAAAATGATGCACGAAAGACGACGACTTGCCAAATATTTGGGCAATGATCGAAAACTAAACTCGATTCGACGAGCGCCCAAGAAAAACGGCGATAAAAAAAGAAAATCGAAACCGGAGGAAATCAGACGCCCCGAAAAAAGGGCTAGATACGACAATGAAGGACCTCTCTTCTACAACCACCGCCCAATGAGGCTGTAAAATTACTTGATTAAAGGAAATTGTAAATGTTTAATTTTAAGAATTGATAAATATACAATATTACACTCAAATTTGAATTTTATTATTTCAAGTTAATGAATCTTAAAAATAAACGCGAAATTTCAAATTCTTCCTCCTCCGTCCCATTATTGTGGCCAGTGGGATATGGGTTTTGAAGGAACTTCCTTCTCAGAAATACTTTTTCAAAATATGGGAAGAATTCTCAGACAACTTATGCAATTGATTTTTCTTCAATTCTTGAAATTTAAGAACACAAACAAAATACTTAAAATTTGCAAAATGACGGTCACGTATTACTAGTTGCAAGCTCTCACGTGTACAGAACCACGTCCAAGAGTGTACCTGGTTCGTTCAAGGTAATCGCTAACACTTATTACAAAAATTGAAGGAATTTGAAAAATGTAGTGTAAACATGCAAAGGTAATCCCCTATTGTCAATTATCTCCCATCAATAAAATCATTTTAATTCGAAGAGGTGGTAACGTAGCGAATTTTTCGTCACGTTGTCATTTTGCTAAAACCACACTAAATTTGGATAAAAATTTATAGCTGAAGTATGGTATATTGTCGAATTAAAAGGGATACCATTTATGTATCCCAAAGGAACATTAAATTATAAAAATTACTCGTAAGTAATAAATCACAGGAGTCAATGTTTACACTTCCAAACTTAATAAGTACTTTCTGATGAGGATTTTGCTAACATCTGGTTCCAGTGAGCTTGCGTAACTAAGAAATTAAGAAAAAGTATGATTTGGTGTATTTATTAATTCTTAAAATTAGGTATTTACAATTTCTTATATTTAGTTTTATATTCTCATCGGACGGTGGTTGTAGAAGAGAGGTTCTTCAAAGTCGTATCTAGCTCTTTTTTCAGGGCGTCGAATTCCGTACGGTTTTGATTTTCTTTTTTTATCGCCGTTTTTCTTGGGCGCTCGTCGAATCGAGTTTAGTTTTCGATCATTGTCCAGATATTTGGCAAGTCTTCGTCTTTCGTGCATCATTTTTCGCACTCGTCTTTTAAAGGTTCTTTCCAGCGCGGGATCAGACTGGTAGATGTGGTACCAGCTTCTGCGCACGGTCATTGCCGCTTGCATTGCGGATGGATTCAGAAGTTTGAAAATCATCGTCGATATTTCCAGTGGCAAAGCACTGATAATGTCAAATTTGCAATCGTTAGTTGCCATTTCAAAGTATTTATTTCACTTTTTTACTTCAGAAGCAGTTACAATAGTGTGTTCGGTTTCGTGGTTAGTTCGCGACTGACGTTTGAAACGCGTGTAGCGTGGAGGTAAAAGGGTGTGGTCACGTGACCTGGCCACGAGAGCCAATCAGATACGCGCTTGGGTGTGGTTATGTAGACGTGCCTGTAGGCAGTTGGGCAACGTGACCTCTATGTTGTGAATTATTGAAATTTTTTATGAATTAGAAATTCTGCAATACAAATATTAATAATAGGTTGTCAATGATCTCTCACCGTCATGCGTCACCAGTTCTAGACATAATTTGTTTGAAATATTGAAGTTGATCTACTCTGCAAATTTACCAAATTTTTTGAACAATTTCCTCAGTGGGAATTACAATTTTGGTTAATTTTAGAGGTTCTTAAAAGATCACACCTTTTTGTAACAGTTCCAATAGTCGGTTATTGAGTGATTTTTTCTAATTTCCACATTATTCATTCTTTCTGATGAAGTGACGTTGGGAGGATTTTGTGTTCTTTTCCAAATTTCATAGTTTTTCTCATTGAGAAGTTCAGAAAGTAAAGCAATTGAGAAAATTGAAGTCTAGCTATAATTTTTTATATTTGTGAATTCTTAAAATTAGATATTTACAATTTCTTATGGTTAAGTAATTTCACAGCCTCATGGGGCGGCGGTTGTAGAAGAGAGATTCTTCATTGTCGTATCTAGCCCTTTTTTCGGGGCGTCGGATTTCCTTCGGATTCGATTTTCTTTTCTTGTCACCGTTTTTCTTAGGCGCTCGTCGAATCGAGTTCAGTTTTCGGTCATTGCCCAAATATTTGGCAAGTCGTCGTCTTTCGTGCATCATTTTTCGCACTCGTCTTTTAAAAGTTTTTTCTAGCGCAAGATCAGACTGGTAGATGTGGTACCAGCTTCTGCGCACAGTCATTGCTGCTTGCATTGCGGAGGGATTCAGAAGTTTGAAAATCATCGTCGATATTTCCAGTGGCAAAGCACTGATGATGTCAAATTTGCAATCATTAGTTGCCATTTCAAAGTATTTACTTCACTATTTTTACTTAAGCAGTCGCAAGTTACCGTGTTCTCTGTTCCGTGGTTAGTTCGCGACTGACGTTTGAAACGAGCGTAGTGTGGAGGTAAAAGGGTGTGGTCACATGACTACTTCGTGACGGCCAATGAGATGGAAGCATGGGTGTGGTCAATTAAACTTGCATGTGTGATCAAGTTACATGAAAAAATGAAGGAATTTCCCTTCTGGTATCTCGTCGTGAGATATGTGTATTTATACTAAGAAAACTTGATACTTGACAGTCTTTAGCTAAACTACCCTCACGATCGGTAAATACCAGTAATTTAAATTTCGGTTATCCGCAAAACATCGAGTAAAATCCACGCTAAAAAAAGGCACGGGCTAGATAAAAGTATTTAAAAACCGTAGTACCGGCGAAATTTCCTTTTGTTTCATAAATAATAGTCGTCTGTAATCGAGAAAGAATACCGTAGACTTAACGTATATATCGAAGAAGCTGTTCGTTTCGCTCGGCTCTCGGGGTTGGTATTTTTGCGAGAAAATGAAGGCGAAATTGTCATAAATCAACGCCAGCCCAGATAACGTCAGTTGCAACTCGGGCTTTATCACGGCTAAAGGCGAGTACCCAAGTCGCGAAAAAGCGGAAGGCGATAGCGCGCCGGGAATTTTCGGTATATTGGATGGCGGTGTTACGTATACACGAAAAATTCACGGCGACTACGAAAAAGAGTGGGTTTGGTGGGAGCCGTGGTCGGGGGGGTTCGCAGATTTGTTTTTGAACGGCGTTATACGTGCGAGAGTTGGATGACGCTTTCTAAATTTCACTCGACAAGGGCCGGATATTAAAAAACTCGCGTACTATACGTTTCTTACGCGTTTCTCGTTTCAGTGCCGCGTCTACGAGTCGGAATTATTCTCGTTACGCGGATATATAGTTTTTGACGGGAGCATATACCGTGCCACGAAATCTATGCGTGGTTTTTTCAAACAAACGGCATCGTGTTTCCTGAACCGATGTTGTCGAATGCGATGTTATGTATGAAGTGCAACGGAGAGGGGTATTTTGTACGGGGATCTTCACCAGTGTCTTGGGTATGAGTGAAGTATCCTGGGAGGGTTTTGCAGAAAGGGTGGATTTCTGGATACTCAAGTGGAATAGCTCTTTTTAGGGGTGGAACCTTTTGGAAACAACGAAAATACGAGAAATTCAACGGAAACGATGCCAATATCGAGCACGTATTCGCGACGGACGTTTTTAATTGGCGTTACATGTCAAAATTTGCGGAAATTTCAAATTAATTTCGCCTTGTTTATTTTTATGCCCGTTGTTGCGGCGCATACAGGGTGATTCGAGTGTTTGATGTGGTGTTTGCGAAAACGTACGTCGTCGAGAAGTGCTCTTCACAATGAACGGAAATTAGGGTAGTGTTACGTTATCGACGAGCTGAAGAGATCCGGTGAAATGTCTCCGCGGATGAGGGGTTGATTTGAGTTGAGATGCAACTTGTCAGTAGTTTTAATTTTGTAGAGAAATTTTACGAAATTGAGAGAAGCTTGAGTTTTGGAAACTTCCATGAATTTGTAACGACTTTAATATTAAATGTTGCCCAGTACTCCCCTCGCCCCGTTATAATGAAGCAGTGCAGGATGAATTAAAAATTTTTTTTCCTGTACTTCAAGGTGCATTTGCCGGTCTTATTTGTAGCATTTGTAAAACAATTGAGAAAATTTCAGTTTAAGCAAAATTCTATGTATTAGTGAATTCTTAAAAATAGGTAGTTACAATTTCTTATATTTATTCAATTTTACAATCTAATTGGGCGATGGTTATAGAAGGGAGGTCTTTCATTGTCGTACCTTGCTCTTTTTTCAGGACGTCGAGTTTCCTCAGGTCTTGATTTCCTTTTCTTGTCGCAGTTTGTTTTAGGCACTCGTCGAATCGAGTTCAATTTTTTGACATTGTCCAGATATTTGGCAAGTCGTCGTCTT
Source organism: Maconellicoccus hirsutus (assembly GCA_003261595.1). NCBI lineage: Eukaryota > Metazoa > Arthropoda > Insecta > Hemiptera > Pseudococcidae > Maconellicoccus > Maconellicoccus hirsutus. The sequence goes on along the minus strand of QBDW01006022.1, from coordinate 11,211 downwards.
TCGTGCATCATTTTTCGCACTCGTCTTTTAAAGGTTCTGTTTAGCGCAGGATCAGACTGGTAGATGTGGTACCAGCTTCTGCGCACAGTCATTGCTGCTTGCATTGCGGATGGATTCAGAAGTTTGAAAATCATCGTCGATATTTCCAGTGGCAAAGCACTGATGATGTCAAATTTGCAATCATTAGTTGCCATTTCAAAGTATTTATTTCACTATTTTTATTTCAGAAGCGGTTGCAACAGTGTGTTCGGTTTCGTGGTTAGTTCGCGACTGACGTTTGAAACGCGCGTATCGTGGAGGTAAAAGGGAGTGGTCACGTGACATGGCCACGAGATCCAATCAGATACGCGCTTGGGTGTGGTTATGTAGACACGACTGCGTGCAGTTGGGCTGTATGACCTTTATATTGTGAAAATTATTGAAATTTTTTATGAATTGGAAATTCTAGAATATGAAAATTAATATGTAGTAGATGGTCAGTGATATCTCGCCGTCATGCGTCACCGATTTTTGACATTATTTGTTTAGAATGGTTAAGTTGACATACTCTGCAAATTTCCCAATTCTTTCCATATTTTCTGAACGATTCCCTCGGTGGGAATTAAATTTAGGTTCATTTCAGAAGTTCTTAACAGATCATACTTTTTTTATAACAGTTCCAGCAGTAGGTAATTAAGCAACTTTTCTTAATTATTCATTTTTCCTGAAAAGTGACATAGTGGAGGAATTTGTGTTCTTTCCATAATGTCATACGTTCGTCTCATTGAGATGTTCTGAAATTAAAACAATTGAGAAAATTCAAGTCGAGTTATAATTTTTTATATTTGTGTATTCTTAAAATTAATTATTTACATTTTCTTATATTTAAAGTTCATAGTCTCATTGGGCGGTGGTTATAGAAGAGATGTTCTTCGTTGTTATATCTAGCCCTTTTTTCTGGGCGTCGAATTTCCTCAGGTTTTGATTTTCTTTTTTTACCGCCGTTTTTCTTGGGCGCTCGTCGAACTGAGTTTAGTTTTCGGTCATTGCCCAAATATTTGGCAAGTCGTCGTCTTTCGTGCATCATTTTCCGCACTCGTCGTTTAAAAGTTTTTTCTAGCGCGGGATCAGACTGGTAGATGTGGTACCAGCTTCTGCGCACAGTCATTGCTGCTTGCATTGCGGATGGATTCAGAAGTTTGAAAATCATCGTCGATATTTCTAGTGGCAAAGCACTGATAATGTCAAATTTGCAATCATTAGTTGCCATTTCGAAGTATTTACTTCACTATTTTTACTTAAGCAGTCGCAAGTTACCGTGTTCTCTGTTCCGTGGTTAGTTCGCGACTGACGTTTGAAACGCGCGTAGTGTGGTGGTAAAAGGGTGTGGTCACGTGACCTGGCCACGAGAGCCAATCAGATACGAGCTTGGGTGTGGTTATGTAGACACGACTGCGTGCAGTTGGGCTACGCGACCGTGGTATTATGAATTATTGAAATTATTTATGAATTAGAATTTTTACTAAAGTGAATAGTGATGATGGGTTATGCATAAGTTCTCATCAAGTGTTACAGTTGTCTTACTTTACAAATTTCACCCATTTTTTTTCTTTTTGGAGTGATATCTTTAGTTGGAAGTTGATATAAGAGAATTTTAATAATTCTTGTTTATCCCACTTTTTTATCGACGATTTGAACTGTAATATACTTTTTCTTCCTGATGAAGTTTTGGGATAAATTTGAATTTTTTTCCAGTTTTAATTCAGCTGTCCCATTTAAAAAGTCAAGAAAATTCGAGTCTGGTTATCTGGTTATAAATTTTTATATTTGTGAATTCTTAAAATTAGATATTTACAATTTCTTATAGTTAAGTAATTTCACAGCCTCATTGGGCGGCGGTTGTAGAAGAGAGATTCTTCATTGTCGTATCTAGCTCTTTTTTCAGGGCGTCGGATTTCCTCCGGTTTCGATTTTCTTTTCTTTTCGCAGTTTTTCTTGGGCGCTCGTCGAATCGAGTTCAGTTTTCGGTCATTGCCCAAATATTTGGCAAGTCGTCGTCTTTCGTGCATCATTTTTCGCACTCGTCTTTTAAAAGTTTTTTCTAGCGCAGGGTCAGACTGGTAGATGTGGTACCAGCTTCTGCGCACAGTCATAGCCGCTTGCATTGCGGAGGGATTCAGAAGTCTGAAAATCATCGTCGATATTTCCAGTGGCAAAGCACTGATGATGTCAAATTTGCAATCGTTAGTTGCCATTTCAAAATATTTATTTCACTTTTTTCACTTTAGCAATTACAGGAGTGCGCTGTTTCGTGGTTAGTTTGCGACTGACGTTTGAAGCGCGAGTTCAGTAGTATTTAAAGGGTGTAGTCACGTGACCATTTCGCGATAGCCAATCAGATGCGAGCATGGGTGTGGTCAGTTAAACTTATATAGATGTGATCAAATGACTATACGTATCAATGCTACTGTATTATTTCAATTTCACGGGGTTCTCAATCTTTTGCTAATAATTTTAACTATTTAAATGTATTTTTTTCTTAATGGTTCATGTTTCCACTCTCTTGAAGGCGCATTTAGATTATGAATAACAGGTCGTGAATAATTGCCAGTAATTTAGATTTTTAAACAGTATTATTTCAGGGGGTGAATCTCCGAGATGTTTTGCTGATAAGTAAAGGGAATGGTAGTTTCCTTTCTTTCTTTTTTGAAATTGAATATTATTTTGTATTTTCTTTTGTTCTACTACGAATTTATTACTGAAGGAAATCAAGTGGTTCCCAAACAGTTCTGTGGAAAATTTATGTTTCGAATCAACTGATCAGTTCTGTTCTGTAAATAGGCAACCACCCAAATTATCGTTAAACGTATCACCCCGCGTATACATTCGAAATGACGCGCGACAATAACACACTTATCGTGACACTGGCCGAAGTGCAAATACACTGGAAAACGTTCACTTTAATTAAACCGCACACGCGATTAATGTTTTCATTTGTTCGTATTCGTCGGATATGCTCGGTTAATGGTATTTACGACGAACATCGCGCGGCGTAGCAACTACGGACGTTGGCGTGCGCATTTTCAAAAGAATCCAGAAAGTACCAATGACTGTAGGGCGACCGGCGTCGACCACGGTCAAACCATCTGGAGAGGTTTGGTTTTTACGATACGCTCACCGAAGCGTCGGGGGGGTACAGGAGGAGAATACGAAACCTCAAAATCACTACAGGAAACCGCTCGCGAAGGGTTCGATGGTGGAAAAGAGGAGGTAAAAAAGCTCGCGGTAATACAATCGAACCAAGTAATTAGATAAGTTCGGGCGCATTTCTTGCCATCGACCGACCGCAGATTCGGTTTCGTCGTTCGTATCGTATGACGGATTAGCGCCGGATTTGATATGCCCTCGTTTGCCGTGTCCTATGTGTCGTGCGAATGACCTAAAACTTGGCGAATTGTTTTAAAAGCAGTTTGGGGCGCGTATGCGCGGTCGCGATAATGTACCGAAATACCGATTCCGGGTACGTTATACGTGCGTCGTGGAATTTTTCCACCGTTGCAAAGCCGATGGTTTGCGAAAGGTGCAGGGATTGTATCACGTATCGTTTTCTCGTGCCTTGGGTCCGTGGCACCTTGAATGTTTCGCGAATCGAATGAATCAAATTTACCATCGTTATCGGGGTTTCGTTTGTGGTTCGTTGGAGGTGGAGGAAAAGGCGCGCTGAGATATGATATCGGAAAACGTGGCACGCGAAGCGGATTTATCTCGCGGAAGAAAAATGGAGTGTACGAGGGAGGCGGAAGGAAGCATTACAGTGTTTTTCGTGTAATTATACAATAAGGCCGAGAGGCTGATTAACCCTTGTTTCATGGCACGTTTTTACGTACGCTACATGCGTCTTATATCCGACTATAAAAGGGGTTAAGAGTGCACCCCAAGATCGAGAGGGAGACAAACATGCACGCACTCGCAGGTGATAAACGTTTATTAATTTTTTCCACGATAGCGTAATTTCTTTGCCCGAGTTGATGGTAAATTTTGAATTGTTTTATCTCGCCATACACTCTATGCAGGATGGTTACAAGAAGAGAAATCTGAGAAAGGGTGGAATGAAATCGTTCGCTTGTATACTATGTTTAATAAAGGCGCAGAGGAACGGCCGCAGTGTTACCATTTGCCAATTTATCGTACACGCGGTCCCTCGTCTCGTGTAGACCCGTCGACCGCGCCGACGCCTCCGCGCCGGGACCGAATGTTTTAAAGATAACGTTTTATTATTTATGTTACGCTTATCTCGTTGTAATTTGAATTATTTAACCGCGAGACCGCGGGTTAACAAGAAAAACGGAAGCCTACCGCCACCTTTAGACGCCGTGTAAATTCATTCTTCCGAGTTATTAAACGATCGTTAAGGTTGGAGTTATTTCTTCTTCGAACGCGAGCCCGGGATGTGTAGAACACGAAAACAAAAGCTTTTCGAGCTTATCCGAAACTAGCGTTTATGTTTATGCAGGGTGTATTGCTCAAGATGTCTAATATTTCGATTGACTCGTTCAATTTTGCGATTATACAAACTTGTCGAATACAATTTTTGAACACGTTTTAGTTGTTAAATCTGTCTTTGAAATTGTACAGACGCTAGAATGAATTAGAAATTTGTAAGCTGTGTAACCCCTTCAAATTTTGAAATATACAAAAATAAGTCATCGCGTTTATTGTTTATCCTTTTGAGTTCTACGAAAAAGGTAATAATGGATTTTTGTCTATCTTGAAAACTGAAGGCACTCTATATCGTTTAAAAGACCAAGTTGAAAAATTGATGTAAAAAATTTCAATACAAATTTTTGAAATCTTTTTCATAAACATTGCACCTCCTTCGTCTTTCAAGATAGACAACAACATTGTAATACCTTTTTATAGCGCTCAAAGGAATCTATAAATTATGTAATAACTTGTTTTTGCATATCTTGAAAACTGAAGGCGCTAAATTGCTTGCAGTCTCTAGCATCTTTAATTTTCCAGCTAATGACTTATTTCTACTTCTCGCGAAAATTTTTAAAAAAGAAGCTGCACTAATGTTGTCTAGCTACGAACCTGAAGGCATATTTTTGCCCCTTCTAATTACAGGATTGGCACAACTTCACACCTCAAACGGAAACCCTTTATAATAATAGCTGAGGTATCGAAGGCAAGGTAGCTAGCTTTCTATTCGAGTAATTTTCCCGGCCTGTTTTTTTTTCTTAAGGGAAAAGCTCTTTTTTTCATTTTTCGAGGTTATATTCACGATAGCTAAATCACGTTTATAGAAATTTTTAAACGATATGAAAATTCGCGCGAGAATATTCTCGATGGGAATTTTTTTTTCGTTTTGTAAAGACGTATTTTTTTCGTTTCGCCGCAAAATCTATACGGAAATAACTTTCACTTCGATTTGTATTTTATTGAAAAATCATAATTAAAGAGAAGGGTAAAAAAAAATAACCCAAAGTAAATAACGTCGAAAAAGAATTTGCGCGCAAAAATACGTAATATTTTATTCGAAGTATTTTTAATTTCAAAGAAATACAAATACTGATGGAGAAGAGAGCGAAAAAAAAACGTTATTTCGAAATAAATGTATACAACATGAAATCTTTTTCTTAGCTTCTTGTCAATAAAAGAAATTAAAAATATTTTAACGTAGCCTATTGAAGAGGATTTTTTATATATTTTGAAAAATACGCTCCGACGTAGCCTCGCGTTCGCTTTTCTTCGCAGCAACCGACTTCACCTTCGGCGTTATATCGCGAAGCTTTCTCTCTCACTCGGGCGCTCTCAAACAAGAGTGATTTTTACTCGCGCTTTCGCGGTCTATTCAAATGAATCGAAATTCAATTTTATTCACGTAGTTGGAAAAAAAACGTGAGGTGGGGTGAGGAGGAAGTTAAATAGCGTGCATTTTAAACGTATTATATATTTATGTATACGAAACGAAGCGTACATACGTGCTCGTCAGGTGCATTGCCCCCCGAGTATTGAATGAGAGAAAACGTCGAGGTGGATGGGGAAGTAAGGAGAGGATGCTGAGATTCAATGTTGAGAAATGTGCTTTTCTCGCTGGTAATCTTTTCGCGTCGAAATGTATTACTTTTTTTCGACATTTTTATTTAGCTGAAAAAATTGTGTAGATTGGATTAAAAAATTGAAATAACTTGCGAAATTAAATAAAGGCGAAATGAAATGATGAGAGATTTCGATGAAGGCGAATGAGAATTTGTAATTTTCAAAGTAACGCAATTTTCATGCGGATTTTGAAAGGAATGAATCTTATGTGAGAATTCATACGATTTGACGTGAATCATCGGCGAACGACTGGAATCCGTTTTCTTGTGGCGTTTACCAGCTTGTATTTCGAGTCCTTCGCGAACGAATGAATCACTTTTGAAGCAAATTCAAACCACTGGAATGACGTCGATTCGGGAAAAATTCAAAGTAACACGAGGTTTTACTTCGATGTCCACCACATCCGTAACGAAAGAAGAAGAATGAATGAAAAAGGTAACGTCCCCTATTCGCGTCTTGGAAGAAAAGGCATCCTTTACGTGGGCATGATTATCAGAGCAAATCGCCCAAAAGAGTATGCATTAGGACGTCGCGAACCGCCGCAGAAAGGACTCGACAAAACGAGAACCAGCGAGACACGACGGAAAAAAGTAAACGAAAACATATTGCGCGAAAAAAAATTCATCGGAATAAACACGTAAGCGGATATTCGGTTATTTCATGGACCGCTAACCACGTCTTTGAAATGGCGTATTATTTCGGTGGTTTGTACGCGCGTTCGCGATGCCATCGTACGTTATGCGAAGCCCCTCGACGCCGTCTTCGGCTTGTGGCGGTGTATCAATTTATAGCGTTATTTTTCGAAGAGAATGATGTGAAGTGCAGATGCATTGTGGATTGGGAAATGGATAACGCAACGGATACAATAAGGGGTTGTGTCCTTCGAAGTGATTGTTTTTTCACCTGTGAAGGTTAACGATATTGCTGGAGTTCAAGGTCCCTTCAGGCTTTTGGTTCGGCAAAACTTCCTATTGATATTTACCTTTGATAGCTCTATCACAAATGGAAAACTTTTTGATTATCGTCAAAGGTGCTAGAATACTGGAAACTACATCAAATCTACGAACCCTCCGAAGCAAACGGTTGATAAACATATTCGACGAGGATAAAACCGCGACTACACGGTTACCCGCTCGTCTATCGTAACCCTACGCACGTTCCACATATAAAGATGGTCGACGCGACGATGTGTATTACGAAGGAAAAACAAAAAAACCCGCCGTAACGCGGTTTTCGCGTATAAACGCCGGAGCGCCGCGAAAAAAAGGACGAGACGAGGAGGGCGGCGCACGAGAACGTGATTATTCGCGAGAACACACGCGGCGCGCTCGAGAATATAAAGTTTTTAGGGCTTATAACGAGTAAAATTATGGTCTTTTAAAATTTTTAATTCGTCGCTTTTTGAAACGCTGTCAAAGTTCAAAGTTTAATTTGATCTTGTTAATAAAAGTTAATAAAATACGTTGCCGGAGGATTAAACATTTAAAATAACGGGCGGCGTTGCGAAGAGTCGAGGATGTCGGGCGTGTTAACGCGCTCGCAATAGCGATGGCTCATATGTGAGAGTTTTTCAAGGCGAAAAAGCTTTCGGAGCTTTGATATGACGAATCTCGTTTTCGGGTTTTGAATTGCTAAGCGATATTTTTACATAAGTCGAATTATACCAGAGAATCACGAGTATGCGAGCTTTCGTACACAAGACGCCGCATAACGATGGCGCGGTTGTTATTTAAAATGGAAATGTTTTTGTAAGTTTTGGCGTATTGGTAACTTATAATCTCTGAAGAATTGTAGACGATAGTGTTTTTTACGCCAAGTAAAAGACGTAAAAGAAAATGCTAAGCGTCAAAATTCGTTTTGTATTTTGGCGCGTGGATTATTTGTACTAGCGATTCGATGCGAAGATACAATAAAAAATGTATTGGGAAAAAGAACCAAATACTGTTTAGGTAAATAAGGAAAATAATTATGAAAATAACGAATGCTTGCGACGATGAAAAATGATACCGAAGGAAATAACGTACGTGTAATCTTATTGCGGTATTGCGGCAATGCGAAAGAAAGCCACGTACGTAGTCGCCGAATAACATTTATGGTGACGAGTAAAATGCAAATAAAGCTCGGGATATGATGCGAACGTGGAGCGTAATTTTATGTATCGAGCTGAACGAGATGCATGGGGTTGCGAGGTTGTTTAAATTTTCTAGTCGCGTTGGTGCGATGAAGATGCTGGTGAAGGATATGACAATGTGTGTGGAAAGATTTAAGTACACGGTGACTATTTGTGAAGAGATATTTGAAACTGTTGCTATTTACATATTGCGGTTGGCATGTGTCATCGTTTAAAGGCATTTTTGTTAAAATAATCACAGAAATTATTTAGTTAGTATATCCGGTAGAAGGACACGTACAATGGTACAAACAACCACGCCCATGGTAGTACCTGATTGGCTATCGCGAAGCGGTCACGTGACCACGCCCTTCTAACTCCACGCTACGCGCGTTTTAAACGTCAGTCGCGATCTAACCACGAAACAGCACACTCCTGTAATTGCTAAAGTGAAAAAGTGAAATAAATACTTTGAAATGGCAACTAACGATTGCAAATTTGACATCATCAGTGCCTTGCCACTGGAAATATCGACGATGATTTTCAGACTTCTGAATCCCTCCGCAATGCAAGCGGCTATGACTGTGCGCAGAAGCTGGTACCACATCTACCAGTCTGACCTTGCGCTAGAAAAAACTTTTAAAAAACGAGTGCGAAAAATGATGCACGAAAGACGACGACTTGCCAAATATCTGGGCAATGACCGTAAACTGAACTCGATTCGACGAGCGCCCAAGAAAAACGGCGAAAAGAAAAGAAAATCAAAACCGAACGAAATTCGACGCCCAGAAAAACGAGCTAGATATAACAATGAGGAACCTCTCTTCTATAACCACCGCCCAATGAGACTATAAACTTTAAATATAAGAAAATGTAAATAATTAATTTTAAGAATATACAAATATATAATATTATCCGCAACTTGAATTTTCCTAATTTTTATTCGAAAATGCTTCGAACATAACCAATGAATGAAAATTGAGGGAAGAATGTCTTAATCAACTGACCCCTGCATATAAGGCATGAATATCGAGAGAAACCATAAAAACGCTCAAATACTGGAGTCGTCGTCAAATTGACATATTCTTTGAAAATATTTTAAGTAAAGATACATTCACTTCTTTATAGGAACATTTATAAAATATGCATATAAAAAATTCACGAAATTTCTCATAAATAATATTGATAATTTACAAAGCAACAGTCACGTAGCGTTAATTGCAAACAGTCACGTTTATAGGACCACACCCAATCGCGAATCTGATTGGCTCTCGTGGCCAGGTCACGTGACCACACCCTTTTACCTCCACGCTACGCGCGTTTCAAACGTCAGTCGCGAACTAACCACGGAACAGAGAACACAGCAACTTGCGACTGCTTAAGTAAAAATAGTGAAGTAAATACTTTGAAATGGCAACTAATGATTGCAAATTTGACATCATCAGTGCTTTGCCACTGGAAATATCGACGATGATTTTCAGACTTCTGAATCCCTCCGCAATGCAAGCGGCTATGACTGTGCGCAGAAGCTGGTACCACATCTACCAGTCTGACCCTGCGCTAGAAAAAACTTTTAAAAGACGAGTGCGAAAAATGATGCACGAAAGACGACGACTTGCCAAATATTTGGGCAATGACCGAAAACTGAACTCAGTTCGACGAGTGCCTAAGAAAAATGGTGAAAAGAAAAGAAAATCAAAACTGGACGAAATTCGACGCCCAGAAAAACGAGCTAGATATAACAACGAAGAACATCTCTTCTATAACCACCGCCCAATGAGACTATGAACTTTAAATATAAAAAAATGTAAATAATTAATTTTAAGAATTCACAAATATAAAAAATTATAACTCGACTTGAATTTTCTCAATTGTTTTAATTTCACAACTTCTCAATGAGACAAACGTATGGCATTAAGGAAAGAACACGAATTCTTCCCACGTTACATCATTAGGAAAAATGTACTATGTGGTAACTGGGAAAAATTGCTCAATTATCTAGTAGAACTGTTACAAAAAGGTATGATGAAACCACACAAAATTTGGATAAAAATGTTTGCCGAATTGAAAGGGGATGTCATTTGTATATCCCAAAAGAACGTCAAAATATAAAAATTACTCATAAATAATAAATCCAATGTTTACACATTCAAATTTAACGAAGTACATATTTCTGAATGAAGATTTTTCCAACATCTGGTTCCAGTGAACTTGCGTAACTAAGAAATTAAGAAAATTCAAGTTGAAGTATGATTTAGTGTATTTATCAATTCTTAAAATTAAACATTTACAATTTCTTATAGTTAAGTAATTTCACAGCCTCATTGGGCGGCGGTTGTAGAAGAGAGATTCTTCATTGTCGTATCTAGCTCTTTTTTCAGAGCGTCGGATTTCCTCCGGTTTCGATTTTCTTTTCTTGTCGCCATTTTTCTTAGGCACTCGTCGAACTGAGTTCAGTTTTCGGTCATTGCCCAAATATTTGGCAAGTCGTCGTCTTTCGTGCATCATTTTTCGCACTCGTCTTTTAAAAGTTTTTTCTAGCGCAAGGTCAGACTGGTAGATGTGGTACCAGCTTCTGCGCACAGTCATAGCCGCTTGCATTGCGGAGGGATTCAGAAGTCTGAAAATCATCGTCGATATTTCCAGTGGCAAAGCACTGATGATGTCAAATTTGCAATCATTAGTTGCCATTTCAAAGTATTTACTTCACTATTTTTACTTAAGCAGTCGCAAGTTGCTGTGTTCTCTGTTCCGTGGTTAGTTCGCGACTGACGTTTGAAACGCGCGTAGCGTGGAGGTAAAAGGGTGTGGTCACGTGACCTGGCCACGAGAGCCAATCAGATACGCGCTTGGGTGTGGTTATGTAGACACGACTGCGTGCAGTTGGGCGTGACCTTTATATTGTGAAAATTATTGAAATTTTTTATGAATTGGAAATTCTAGAATATGAAAATTAATATGTAGTAGATGGTCAGTGATATCTCGCCGTCATGCGTCACCGATTTTTGACATTATTTGTT